>CAUYRB010007502.1:0-14866 GCA_963574695.1 Propithecus perrieri
TCATACACAAAGAGTGCAATGCGCACCACCCAAAGGATGGACATATTTGAAACTTGGACTTGGGGGGGAGGGGGGGCAAGGGCAACATACGTAACCTAAACATCTGTATCCGCATAATATGCTGAAATAAAAAAAAAAAAATCTTTTATTATTTTTGCACAAAAAAAAAAAAAAAAGAATTAGTGATTAGATAGGGCCCCCTGGATAATCCAGGATCATCTCTCTCATTAACTACATTTGAAAGTTCATTTTGCTGTGTAACATAACATAGTCATAGGTTCTAAGAATTAGGGTATGGACATCTTTGGAGGTCATTCAGCCTACCACAGAAGGTAAATTATATGGGAATAAGTCAGTACACTGGATTCGGTGTACGTGCATCCATGTTTTGGCATGCTTGGGGGAGAAAATTTATTGCATGATGTTTCCAGTGGAAGCCTCCTATATGAATCATCTTCCAATTGAGAAAAGAGTTCAACAGCCCTTATAGTCTACTTACTCTCGGTGGACCTGTTGGGCACCAGAGTCCTCGAACATGCATAAAACCAAACAGAAAATTAGTGGATTTTGCAGTTTTTAGTCTCTAAAACGCTTTAGTGTTGTTATTCAAAACCCAATATCCCAATTTCTGTCTTCAGTCCATACTTCTGTAAAATTATCTCCCTAAAATGGATTTTTAATTGGTAACTCTTAAAGTAAAACAAAAGGCAGCTATCCAGAATTTTTAGCTTGCTATATGACATTGATTTAACTAATGCTTCTTGGACTAGATCTCATGTGCCTTGGGCGTCTTGAACTCAGAGTTACTGAAAAGCTAATGAAAATTTCTATTATTTAAACTAGGTTGGCAAATAGAAATGAAGAATTCACTAGAAGGTAAGTTCCCTAAGAACAAAGATGGAGTATTTTATTTACTGACGCATTCTAAGCTCCTAGTATAGCTCCTAACACAGTGTGATCATTTAGGCAATATTTTGGTTGGATGAATGGATGATGACTGAACCAATGAAAGACATTACATTATCAGATACAAATTAACCTAATCTGGACAATCTGACGTGATTTACATTTGTTTGCTTGTTCATAGACAAGCTGATGATCTGATGTAAAAATAAATATAAGGAAATATTTTAATAAGAGCTCTCTTAAAATTTTCTTAATCAGCACTATAGCTCTATTGTTACATTATGACACCCTTCATGACTACATTGTAGACTGCATTGTCTAAATACATTAATGAAAAAGTGTTAAATGATACCCAAACTTTGAATCATATGTGCTCAAAATCTACATGCATACATGTTGCCAACACGTCACTGTGTTCATTATTTCAAACTGTACCCACAGAACGAGCCCTATCTGGCTCAACTTTGTGTAATAAAACGGTGAGATGTTTTTCAATCGCCATGGACCCCAGGTTGCAAGTTATCTAACCTGAGCATGCTCAGATAAACTAAATGTGCCACCATGGACCAAACCTAACTGCTTGGACCAAGGAACAGGGACCAAATTAAGAAGTGGACATCTCATGGCATGATCCACGATCCAATCAGATTGAGTCCTGGCATGACTTCATTGCAAGACCCAATCATATCACACCTCATTACCCTTTGCCCCAAGCTCAGGGTGATGCTTCCTGTGTCCTTGCCAGTCAACTCACAATAAAGTCTTTTGCATCTCAAAAGCCAGTGACATAGTATTGGCTTCTATGCACGTTGAGTACCAAGCCCGTTGCTTGCTTGGTAACAAAACCTCTGTATTTATAAGACCATTTCCCATAATTGTTAAATGTAGCAAAATTTCTTTTTAAAAACTGAATAGAAAATGAGAACAGAAAGTGATATGCTAAAATATTAATGGTGGTAGAGACCATGAATGATTATTTTTGTTTATAATTATAAATAAATACTATGAGCATATTTTACTTCTATAGCCAGAACACAATATCCTCCACAAAGTAACAAAGGACTGGTCTTGGTATGTCCTCTGACCCAACTGGCACTGTTTCCTAATAGCCATTAAGGTGATACAGGAGGTGAAAGCAAGATTTCACAGAAGTCACAAAACTGAGATGCAAACTATGAAAATAAATCAAGATTTAATATGCCAATAAAAGTCTTCTAATAATTTATATATTCTTTCCACATTGATTTTTTTCATGTTATGTTTTACATATTCACAATAGTTTTAAATTGAATAAAAATAAGTACAGAATAGATGGAATTAATGATTTAAGGACTCATATTTCTTAAGTTCTATGGGTTTGACAGATGCCTACAAAACAGACTGGGAAAATATCCTCAATGCAGACATCTAGGCATTTTCCATTCACTATGCTTTCCTTCCTTGCATCTGGGAAAAGCAGAAAAATATTGGTTTACATTTTTCTAGAGAAGTACTTGCTTCCCTCAGGATAGTCCACTATGGAAGTCTGCGTGGATATAAAATGATAATCAGAAAATCAAAGGTTTTAAAGTTTATTAAATAAACTTATACCTCCCACCAATACAGAGTAAAGTTTGAATTCTTCAACAGCAGACAGAGTTTGAGAATTTGGACTGTGAATTAACTGTATCCTGTAAGTGAGAGTCTTTGCAGAAGACTCTGCAGAAGGGTCTTTGCAGAAGAATGAATTGGCTAGTGCTGAAGAGGAAGTCATGAGAGCATGCCTTCCTTCCAGCGACTCATCAGCGCCATGCAGCTGTTGTATCAAGAGGGAGAAATGTCAGTCCTTGACCATAACAGCTACTATAAAAGACTGTAATCCACACTTTCTTATATGCAATAGCTTAAAGTTTTCAAAATTATGAAATGTGCAGGTTATAGTTTATAGTTCATTTTGCTTTTGAAGAATGATTTGGAAAACAAAGAAAGCCACACAGCAAAACATTTACAAAACCAGTTACAAAAATGTGACCTGTATACCCTTAATTTTTATATTTGCTTCCCACACAATCTTTAGAGCATTTAAAAGAATGTTTACATCCTAGCTTCTAGACATACATATTTTCAGAAATCTTCAAACAGAAGGAAATATTCTGCAAAACTGTGAATATAATTTGATATGTAATGCATTTAACAGCTGGAAGGATTTCACACTTAAAGCCCAATTTATAAAACTTTGGAGTTGGCATTATATCAACTCTAGTCCTGGAAGTCATAATTTCTCAAAGAATTTTTTCTGGATTTGGAAATTATTTGTGTAAGGAAAATATATCATTTCAAAAATGAAGCTATCATAACAGAACCTGGCTAAGCATAAATGTACAACCTCAGAAGAAATATCTGAGGGCATTATCTCACTCCCACTCCCATTCGATTCAGAAAGCCAGCTTCGTTTCTTAACTATCAAAGTTCTATCTTTGCAAGCAAGCAATCTATGTTTCACATCCCACATCCTTAATTAGCCCAAGAAAATTGCTATGTGAAAAGAGAACATAAAAAATTCCAATACGATAAATATTAATAATAAAGGATAAAAACAAATTCAATTTAATTCTAATGTGTGTATGTATGTACTTGTTTTGATGGTGGTGATGTGAGGCATGGTTAGAAAGTGAAATTAAAATGAAGAGATTCTGGGCCAGGTGAAGTGGCTCATGCCTGTAATCCTAGAGCCTTGGGAGGCCAGGAGTTCAAGACCAGTCTGGACAACATAGTGAGACAACATATCTAAAAATAAAAAAATTAAAAATTAGCCTGGTGTGGTGGTGTACCTATAGTCCTAGCTACTCAGGAGGCTGAGGTGAGAGAATCACTTGAGCCCAGGAGTTGGAGGCTGCAGGGAGCTATGATTGCACCACTGCACTCCTGCCTGGGCAACAGAGCCAGACCCTCTCTCAGGAAAAAAAAAGAAAAGAAAAGAAAGACTCTGAAGGACGTGAAGTGGGTTTGCATTTACAGGCTTTTATTTGTAAGATTAAGTATGGAAAAAAATACTTGCCCAAGAGATTAACAGCAGTGAAGTGAACTAACCCCATTCTGCCATTGCTACTATTAGCTGATTTGGTCTGTACCAGGGTCTTGTGCTTCTAGAACTCTGACACATTGACAGACAGTGGGAAAGTGGGCATTATATCCCTCTCATCACAGCCTGTCCTTGGAGAGGCCCCCTGGCCAAAGCCTCCTTATGTGTCCAGATTTCTCTGGATTCAAGAAAATGGATCAAAGCTTAGACTCTGTTTTCAAATTGTAATTTGAGTCAGCCCCAAAGAAAATTTTACAAAATTGCCAGTAATACAACCGTCATCATTAGGCATCGAGTTGTCTCGGCCTTGCCTGGACTCTTTGAAATCTCTTGTTTTGGCTCTATGAACCATTCCCTTCAACACTGTTTGGGACTCTAATTTTTTGAACCTCACATTGTTACATAAATCTGTCTTGCTCACATTTGTTTTAGCACCTATATTTAAATGTTTTCTTTGATGGAATTTTGAGATTTTTAATCTTATGAAAATTACCCTGGTGCAGTGGAAATGGCAGGAAACTGGGCAATGGATAAAATGTTTTCTATCCTGGTGCTACAATTTATTTGCTGCGTGTTTCTGAGAAATTATTGTACTCTGGGATTCAGTTTACTAGTTTGCAATGGACTGAGGGCTGTCCGGAAAGTATCCAGCTGTGTAATATGAAAATTACATATTAACAATGGCTGGATACTTTCCAGACAGCCCTCATATATTCTCAAATATGTATATATTTGAGGAAGCACCTAAAATAACACATAAAGGGTTATCAAATCATTGTTTTTCATTCTATGTCATGTCAGATGCGGCACCAAGTTTTCAAGTTTTATAAGAAGTGCCTACAGAATGGTAAAAATAATTTTAGAATTTGTGTTTTTGACATTTAAAACACTAGTCATGTGTATTTAGTATATTAGCCTATAAGAAATGACGCCGACGAAATAAAGCAAATACATAAACAGGAATTGTATGTCAATTGTTGAAAGTATCAACTTATAAAATGAGCAGTTCAAAAGATAAGTTTCTTAAGGAAAATTGCAGGTGGAACCAGTGGAGGCCTACGTGACCGTAGGTCTTCTAATACTGAAGTCCATTTCCATTAACAAATTATGTTAAATATCATGAAGAATATAATCATTTTAAATCTTGACTATAATTATTTTGAAGGTTGATATATAATTATTTTAAACCTCAAATATAATTATTTCAAACCCTGATGCAACTGGTACAAAACTGAAGACGTAGAATATTTCAAAATATTTTGTTTTCTATTACTCTACCACTCTCTTTAAACAGAGCTTTGGCCACAAGCCCAATCAAGTCAGTGGAAGTATATTGTGTCCCTGCTGATGTCCTACTTAATTCCTGTCCAGCCACTATGAGCTGTGCCGTGAAAACAAGCCGCACAGCTTCTGCTTGGCTCGCGACACACAGGATTACAAAATCTGCTTATCCCTGTTTTGTTTTAACACCTGCGAAAAAAAATACAAGACTGTCACGTGGCACACAAAAGGCTCAGGTGTCTCCCTGTTTAGAAGCTAGCAGTCCCGAACAGCAGGAGGAAATAAGGTTGTAATATTAATAAACACCTGCCAGCATTATTATACTCATTGGCTTCATCCCAATGAAATAGTTCATCAACTAAACCTAACAAAACAATTGTCTAACCACTAAGCTGAGGCAGTTTATGTTACCACATAAACTGAGTCTGCCCTGTGATAATACATGAGAAACTCATGTGCTGTACTGTTTTGTAAAGTAGGAGAGCTGAGTATATCCCTGAGCATTAAGTTAAAAATAATAACAGTTATTTTGAGAGCAGTTTCTGTACACCAGGCACTATCATGGGCGGGTACTGGGGAAACTGCAGTGAATGAGGGAAGAAAGGCCTCTGCTTCCACGCAGGGCACATTCCACTGGGAGAGAGAGGACAGACCATAAGCTCAGCGATTCCCCATCCTGTTGCTCTCAGATCACTCGGCTCATTCCCGTGTGGTATGCATCACTGAGACCGAGAATCACAGGGCTGAGTAAAGAACAGAGGAGACAGGGGGGACAGAGCGAGGCCAGGAGAGACCCGACAGAAGAAGAGACATTTGAACTAACACCTGAAAAAGGAGGTACACCCAGCTCTGGACTTACTAATGACTAACCAGGAGAAAACAGATTTTGCCAAGGCAAGTGCAGGTGGCCAGGGAGGTGACACAGAAAGCAGAGAGAGTGACAGTCAAACCAATTTTTGACCAGCTACAAGTCCATGCTCTTTCCACGACACCAGGCAGAATTGCTTCTCAGGAGTAAAGGAAATATGGATGGTGCTACAGATAGTCATAGTAATATATGATTTTCACCTCCTTGACAGTGTGAGCATTGTTTTTAGGCCTTGAATATGTGTGATCATCTTAGGACCCACTCCCCAGGGAGGTTTTTAAGCACCATAGCCATACTAGTTTTTAAAATATTCTTTCACAAAGAGCTTTTCCACTCAACGTTTGTAGGACTTTTTACAAGTTAGGTCTCATTTCTTGAATTATTCAAGTGTTAGGTTTCGAAAGGTAGCATGTAATACATAAATCCCATTTCTATACACAGATCGAATAGTTGGGAGGAAACAAAAGATACCCATCCAATTGTGGGGAAGAAAAAGGATAAGAAACCACAACTTTACAAATATGTTACTACCAAATATATTTTACTAATTCTATTTTGAATTAGACAAAATATAAAGATAAAATAGAAAGGAGTTATGCATATTGTTAGGTATAAGCTGCTTGAAGACAGGATCCATGGCTGCTTTATCTTTGTATCTCAGACTGTGTCTGGCACAAAGGAAGAGTTCAACAGATATTTGTTTAAAAAAAGAATGAAAAATAAGTGATAGCCACGCAATTGGCCAGCAAATGCATTCTAAGGAAAGAGAATGATAAAAAATATTTCTATTATGTGGATAAAAAGTACACAAAGAAATGCATTAATATTAGGTAAAGAAACCACAAACTAATAAAACAATAGCATTGTGTTCCCTTAGGAGAAATGATAGCAAATACTGAATTTAAAAAAAAAAAAAAACAGATAATAAAATCTTATCAAATAGTTGGTATACACATTCATTTTTCTTTACTGTAGGGGATATTTAGCCTCAGAAAATAAAAGAGACTACATTATTTCTCCATATGAATGAAGGTAGGGAGATGAAAATTAGTATTTAAAATATCACCACTTGCCTACCCAAGGCTTTTAGTTATGAGCAGCTGAAGGGTTAGAAGCTATGGAAATAGAAAGGGGAGGCTGGAGACCCAAGTTACAAACCTGGTTTCTTTTATATTTCCCAGTTGGACTGTTAGAAATGAATTAAAGAACTTTGCTGAATTATTCTGTTGACCTAAATGAGTTTGGCCAGAGGTTCAGAAACAGAAACATGTTGCAGAGGGCATAGTGGCGTCTCAGACAAAGGACTGTGGCTTCACTCACATGTACTCACACACTCACGTAAAAACACACACAACTTTTTTGCTGGTGCATCAAGAGATCAATCTTTTTAAACTCTTAAAATTAGAAAAAACATGCATGAGTGCCCTGAATTAGAGCTACTTCAGGAACATTACAATTCATTTATCTGTTTCAATAATGATTTAATGACATCATTATTAATCATTGTGTAAATATAATTATAAATGGAAGACAATGCGAGTCTATTATAGTGACATCACAGGCTCTCTGTATTGAGCCAAACAGATTCAGACCTGAACCGATTATAATGATGACTATTTTAATTTATTAGTGCTAGTAATGCATAATTCTATCATTTTAACATGCAATAAAATAGTAGTATTAAAGAGAAGTCATCACTTGCTTATTTATCAGATCTTAGAAAGCTAAATAAGCATGCAAGGGGCCATCAATTCCATTGTAGATAAAAATGTGTGTACATGCATGTTAGGAAACTGCTAAAAACTAAAGAAGAGAAAAATGTAAAAGGAATGATTAGTGGTGATAATAAAACATAGGATGTGATCAAACAAATATAGTAAAATGTTGATGGTAGAATGTAGGTGGTGAGGATATAGGTGTTCACCATAAAATTATTTCAACATTGCTATATGCTTGAAAAAATTCTTAATAAAGTGGGGGAAGTAAGATTCAGGAGAACATCAAAAAGTGATAATTAAGAGAAATGTGTTAAGAGCACAATGACGCAGAATGGCGAGATGATACGATGCAGTATCACTGCCCAGGAGGGGGGCAGCACAGCACAGTAGCTGAGAGCAGTCTTTGAAGTTAAATACATCTGGAAGCAAATCTCAGCTCTATCATTTACCAGCTGTGTAACTTTGAGGTAATTACTCCGTAAGCCCCTTTTTTGGCATCAGTAAAATGCAGACAATGTTGCCTACTTTATAAAAATATAAACACAAAAAATCTTAATAGGATATCAAACATTATTCACAGTTGCCACTACTAACAACTATGGAAAACAAATTCCACCAAGAGGGGTATAGAAGTAACCCCATAAACACTAGCGCCTTATGAGATACATACAGGGTGCTAATGCTATGGTATGTCAGTTAAGATGTTTTTGAAATAATTTCAAGTAATGAAATACTCAAATAAAGATCAATTTTTTTATAGCTCACACTACAAGAGGTCCAGAAGTAGAGGGTTTCACGGTTGGTTTATACAGCAGCTTAGCAAATTCAGAGCTCAGGGAGAATCGCGGTTGCTGCAGCAGCTTTAATCCCCGTTTCCTCTCTGCGTAACATCCAAAGGTAGGAATAAAGAGGAAGTTATTCCTTGCACACCTCTCCTGTGATCAGGAACTATTTTCCCAAAAACCCTATAACATACTTACTTCTGCATCTTACTAGCCATAAATGGATCACATATTGCCCCCTAAACATTCACTGACAAAGGAGAATGAATTACAAAGATTGGCTTAGCACAGTCACGGTTGAGCCCCTAGATTTGGACAAGGAGCCCATCTCTCCTGAGTGCAAAATCGTCAAATATCTGAAAAAAAATCAGATTTGTGTTGATAAGAAAGATGAGGGAGGTGGCCACTGTGTTGACAACCAACAGTTATGTGCTACATGTGGGATATAATAATTATATGTTAATAAAACACACACAAATTACATGCTGATCATAATTCCCAAATGACATGACATAAAATGACAAGAAACTGTGAAACAAGAGAGTTTTTAAAGCTGCTAAGATTATTTATGCAGTAAAGGTTCTGTCACAGTATTTTACACCGAAGTTGATTATTTGGTGAATCTATGCTACGTGCTCCTTTGACTACAAAGGGTGAAAGATTTTCGTAAAACAAAGAGATACACTTTTAAGACCAAAGTCTCCCCTGTCAAAATGTCTCTGATAAACCAGAATATAGGTAAAAGCACTTTTGCTTTAGATGTTTATTCAGGGTAAATTTTATAATTAATTAACGAATTCGTTCATATTATGAAATAAAAGCTTACAAATGCCTGTTGTTAGGAAAAATAATTTTGATTATAGTGTGTGAATTTATTAGTTGTAAATTGCTACACCAAGAAACTAGACATAAATGGCACAGTTCAGTTTGAACATTCTCATAAAGATATTCCACATATAAAATGTGATATCCTAGACTATTTGGTTAATGCAAAAATACAGGTTACTAATATTTGAGGAACCATTGAGAGGGTTGTTAGAATTGTGTTAACTAAGACTAAAGTTCAGGTGGATCATCAGATGCTAGAAATGCTAGGAAGGTGGGTAGAAGCAGGTAATGTACGTTATGAAACTTTTGGATAAACAAAGTTTTACATGAATAGGGACCAAGCAGCCCTTTGGAAAACATGCCCTAGGTCCCCAGATAATAGTGTTTTGTGAGCCTTGTATTCAGGCCAAAAATCTTTGAAAGTCCTGAGGGAGCTACAGTACCTAAGTTTCAGCTAATTTAGCATCATTTAAATGGGGCCATGCTATATATCTTACGGTCTGGATTTCTTTATTTCCAATTATTTAAGGGACTCACGGAAAAACAGTTTTATAAAAAAGAACCATATAAAAAAAGACCCACATGATTTTCTTCTTTTGTGTATTGAAAATACATCTACTGCTTTGAGTTAAATTCATTTTAAATCAACAAATATTTACTGAGTTCCTATTGTGAAACCCTGTGTTAGGTGTTTTAAAAGAGCGATGGAACCTAAAATATAACTCCAAACTTCTAGAATTTCAAGTAACCTAGAAGTTATAAGAATCCTCAAAAATGTTTTCTCCAGAATAAGTTCAAGAGATCTATTGTACAGCATGGTGATTACAGTTAATAACAATGTACCTATACTTGAAAATCTCTGAGAGTAGATTTTGACTTTTCTCACCACACACACAAAATATATATATATATATAAAATGCGTAAGTATGTGAGGTAATGTATATGTTAATTAATTCAATTTAGCCATTCCAAAAAGTATGCATATTTCAAAACATGCTGTACACCATAAATCTATGCAATTTTATTGTCCATTAAAATAATTAAATACATAATTTCAAAAAAAATTTGAAAAAATCTTCTTATAAAATGTTCTGTTAGTTGGAGACTCTTTTGGCGTAATATGTCCCTAGATGAAAGGCAATTTTTTAACAAATGAAGACAAGTAGGATAGAGGAGCACCTTGCAAGTCTTCCAGTGTACATCTATATTACTCAAAAACTTCATTTCAAAATGAGCATGTGTTTCTTCGTAATAATGTGATACACATTTGTCTTTACCTTAATAGTTTTGTAGCACTAATGATAATTACATGCATAAACTTCAAAGAGGTTATGTATGTTGTAGGCAGCCTCCAGCATGGCCCCCCAAGAATCTCCACCTCCTTGTATTCTTACCCTCGTGTATTGCCCTCTCACATTGTGCTGGGTTTGGTCTGGATGGCCAGTAGAATATGGCAGAAGGGACGGTATTTTGCTTCTGAAATTAGGATATAAAAGACCGAAGCTAACCTTGGGATGAGGCTTTCCTCTGGATTCCCTCTCTATCTCTCTCCCTCGCTCTCTACTCCATTCTATTCCCCTCTGTGGGGGAAGCCGGATGCCAAGTGATAAGAACATTTAGGCAGCCTAGTGAAGAGGTAGAGGTTCACATGATGAGGAATTAAGGTCTCCAGCTACCATGGAGGTTGAAAACAGATTGTCTAGCCCTAGTTGAGAGCACACAGATGACTGTAGACCCAGCCAACATCTTTACTGCAACCTCATGAAAGTTCCTGGCCCAAAACTAACAGCTAAACTCCTGATTCTCAGCAACTGTGGGAGATAACAAATATTTGTTATTTTAAGATGCTTAGGTTTGTTGTAATTTGTTAGGTAGCAATCAATAACTAATAAAATATACACTGTTATCCCCTGACAGAGATCCCATAATAGAGTCTAGTCTAGTTGCCAGAGAGCTTATTCACCAAATATTTATTGACCTCCTATTATTTCCTAGGTTAATATGCTGAGAGTTTATACCTTAAGATTTTATTCTAAGAAACCCATTATCCCTCAAAGCCAAGTATCTTTCATGTTTATTTTTCATCTCATTTATTAACAGCTAAGAAATTATTAACATAAATTATTTTATATGCAAACTATAATTTGTTATCTTTCAAATAACTTTGCTAGATATGTAGTATTGAAACACTCCTTTTCACTTATTTTTATCAGTTATATAATGCTAGCTAATATAACAAACTTCCAAGTCTCAGTGACTTAAATCCATCAAACTATTTCTTACTCATGTAAGCTCTGGTAAATGAGAAGTTTTCCATGTGGTTCTTTCAAGCACTCTGGTTTCTTTCATTTCATGGATCCTTGGCTGGCCATTTGCATCTGCCCAGTAGACCCCAAGAAAGAGTGTGGAGGATCAAGTAGGATGGTTTAATGCACCAGATATGGAAGGAGGGGACCTCACTTCACCCATATTCTACTGGTTAGGTCTTTCTACTCTTTCAATCTCAGACATCTTCATGAAGCCTAAGCCTCAGAAAACTGACTCTATCCTAATCTTTAAGGATAGACCGTTGAAAGTTGAAAAATAGGCCAAAATGAGAAGATCATTTGAGGCCAGGACCAAGATGAGCAACATAGCAAGACCTCGCCTCTACAAAAAATAGAAAACATTAGCTTGGGTGTGGTGGTGCTTGCTATAATCCCAGCTACTCAGGAAGCTGAGGCAGGAGGATCGCTTGAACTCAGGAGTTTGAGGTTGCAGTGACCCATGAATGATGCCACCCAATCTAACCCAGGCAACAGGAAGAGACCCTGTCTCAAAAAAAAAAAAAAAAAGCCAACAAATCAAATGCAGTCTATCAATTTTTGTTCTATTTTTCTGCTGTAGCAAGTTGAATTTCTCCTTGTTTTGTTGTTGTTGCTGTTTGTTTCTTTTAAAATCTAAATAATTCCCAAATAGCTTAGCAGAACAGATGAGAATACTGTCTTTGACAGAGTTTTTTAAAAAAGAAGTAAGACAAATACAATGATAATAAATTCTTTGAAATTTAAATTTCACCGAGTTTCTTTTTATTTTTATTTAAAGTACAAATAAAGGTGGAATCCTTAGGTTGGACAGTATATACAAAATGAATAGTTTTTTTCTCTATATGGCCATTTATATATAAAGTAAATCACCCCAGATGTAAATCTAATTTATATAAATTTTTATTTTATGGACATTTCCATGGTTTACACAAATAGTGTACTTTTAACACATTATATTATTAGTATTTACTCATATATGTGCATTCATATGCATATACCTGCTACATGTATTTTCATACTATACATATTTTTACACTGATTCACAGGCCATCTGTTTTATGTGATTCTCACATTATTCTGCTAGTAAGCGAAGGGCCACCAGAGCAAAGACCATAGATATATAAAATTTTCATAATTTCTTGGCATGGATATTACTGCTACCCAGGAGGATAGTAAATTAGTCACTCTACTACAGAAAACCTTCTAAACTTTTTTTCCTTGAAATAAAATACATATTATTGATGTAAAAGAGGCAGGAAACAATCAAATCTCTTATTTCTGGGCCAACTTTGTAGTTTCATAGTCTTATTTCAAGTATACCACAGAGGAATGGAAAATTGATAAATCACGAAAAGAGAAAATTACACAGAACTATGAATCTTATGTGTCCTTTTCTTCTAAAGAATAATTCAAGTGATTTAGAGTGATTCTGGTTTACATGAGAAAGGAAGCAAAACAGCCCCAAAATCTGGATAAGCATTTAGCAATAATATAAAAGGTGATCTAATTCAGAATTGTAAAATGACAACCTGTGAAATATTTATATTAATATAGTGAGCAAACATATGGTATGGTATTAGGAATTTTGCTTTCAAATAGAAATTTTCAAATCACCCTGGAAAGTAGCTAACTAGATTAGTTTATTTCTTTGAAGAATAAATAAAATGGCTGTGAAGATCATGTTTCATTTGAATTCTGATCAAGTTATTTCTTGGGAGTCAATTTTTTTGTCTTGGAGATTCAGTAATGACTATAATAATCTTCATAATCCAGTATTCTGAGAACCAGAGACAAAAATATTTAAGAATCTGAGTTTCAATTCTTCCTAGTTTTATATGTTTAGCTTAAGGTCCTACCAGATGCAAGTTTATGTCTTTTTTATCCATGTGTAACAAAGTATAATGACAACAGCCTGTAAACTTTCCCACTTCTAACACCTAGAATTCAAGACAAAATAAAACCTGTCTTTTAAATCCATAGCTGAAATGTACAAAAAATAGGTTTCCCTAAGTGCTGGGAATAAAATTAGAACTGAACATGAGAGTGATTAGCTCCTGAGCTGATATGGCCTCTATAGTCTATGCCTTATAATTCAGAATTATAAAATATCCAGGGGTATAATCCCCCTCTGAACAAGATTCAGAAGACATAGTAACAACATGTTTAGACTCCAATAACATGAAATAATAGAGATAATTTGACAAAGTATACAAAACAAATATTTTCTAAAATGACTAAAAGCATAAAAAGAAGAGTTGAAACTATACAACAACCAAAAGGCATCATGAAAGCAAACTTGTAAGACTTGAAAAAGAATCAAATAATAGACACAGATAACATAAACTTTGATAAACTAGAAGATAGATATGTTTATTTTTAAAAAGATAGAAATAAGAAATTGACCCAAAATAGCAAAATAGAGATTAATTTTAGAGTTGAAAAATGTGAACAAGATTAAGACATATGGAACAAAGAATGAGAAAATACAATCTATTCATGAGTTCCACATGGAGAGAAAAAAAGAGAATAGGAGGAAGGCAATATTTAAAGAGTTAATTTTTGGGCAATTTTCCTAAATTGATAAAGACCTCAATTCTCAAATTAAAGAAATATTGAGTCCCAAGTATGATAAATAAAAATAACTCCCCATCTAAACAAATAGTAACAAAATTGCAGAATACCACAGACAAAAAAATCTTCAAAAAAAAAAAACTGTCACCTACAAAGGAACTGTGATTAGATTAAAGCTGATTCCTTGAGCAACGATGAAGTCAGAAGAAGATGGAATAACAAGTTCATTGTACCAAGTGAAAATAACTACAGATAGACGTAAACTCCAACTATACAAATAAAAAAACTTATTCAAGAGAGAAGGTTTAAAGGCAAAGACTCTGAAGGAGTTTATGATTGACAAGGTCTTCTCTAAATAAAACTCTTTAAAAAATGCATTTTAAGAAGAAAATTGAGGCCGGGCGCGGTGGCTCACGCCTGTAATCCTAGCTCTCTGGGAGGCCGAGGCGGGCGGATTGTTTGAGCTCAGGAGTTCGAGACCAGCCTGAGCAAGAGCGAGACCCCATCTCTACTAAAAATAGAAAGAAATTAATCAGACAACTAA
>CAUYRB010007503.1:0-18401 GCA_963574695.1 Propithecus perrieri
GGACTACAGGCATGCGCCACCATGCCCGGCTAATTTTTTCTATATATTTTTAGTTGTCCGATTAATTTCTTTCTATTTTTAGTAGAGACGGGGTCTCGCTCTCGCTCAGGCTGGTTTCGAACTCCTGAGCTCAAACAATCCGCCCGCCTCGGCCTCCCAGAGTGCTAGGATTACAGGCATGAGCCACCACGCCCGGCGTAAATGAGATTTTTAAAACGAGATTGGTTGTGGCAGGTGAGGTTCTAAAAGCAAAAGCCAAAGGACTTACATCAGAGTCGCACTGTACAGGTAAAGTAAGAACACGCCTACCACCACCATCAAACTGATTTCCAAAGCCAGCGTCTGCCCAGCTGTGATTTAAGACTGAAAGGTCTGCGAACGGAGGACTGCAAGTCAGTGTCCCGCTCGCTTGCTGTTTTAAGGGCGTTGCCATCTACAAACTGCCTCACACTGCTGACCAATGTGAGCAGGTGCTTTGCACGTTTTAAGAACAGTCCCCAGCTGGTCCTCCATCTCCCTGGGCTGCCCCCCTTAGCACAGATCAGTCTGGCTGTACCAGCCTATCAGGGAGGAAGTCTACAAAATGGGCACAGAAAAGATCATATTTCTTTCTAACCACGTCATTCCAACTCCCCAAGCCTCCACCTTGGTCTGTGCAACAGAGGATACTAATACCTGCCTGCAGGGTTCTCACAAGGATCGTTTACGTGCCACCTTCACTGTTTTTCACAGACAGTACTGCACACCAATGTGCCACCAGTTACGACAAGCTCACATGGTGCCATCGTAAGAATTAGAAAAAGGTACCCCCCCCTTCCCAGTGGACACAGTTCACAGGCTGCACAGTGGCCCGTTTGACACCCCTGCTGGCCGGCACCCTGTGCAATGCATGACCTGGAAATTATACACAATGGCTCTGTTGTTAGTGTTTGACATTTTCTTTTAAACATTTACTGTCTTTTTTAAAATTTATCTTAAAAAGAAATCTTTGTTTACCCTGAACAAAAAAAAAGAAATCTTATTACTACTTTAAATAGAAAAACAGTATCACTTCCCACAAAGAGAAGATACTCTTAAAGTTAAAAATTATAAAGCCAATTAATGTCATTTAAAATCTCACTAGATACTACTGCCTGCCAAAGTTGCTAAACTTAATCCTGTGGCCTTCTCTCTTCATCAAAAAGAGAAAATCAGCAACTTTTAAAAGCACCAAGCGAATTTATCCTTGAAACAATCAGCTCAATGAAATCTGAATGAAAAACCGAATTACTTTCTCACTATGTAGCAATGTTCCATAATGCATCCTTGCGCAAACACCACGCGTAACTGCATTATGAATTCTGTCCCTTACAACTAATGACAAAAACAGACACCATTTGGGAGCATCCTTGTTCTGGGCACTGCAATAACTTCTATACATCCTAATCCTATTCTCATGCTTATACTAACTCTCAATAAGTAGGTATCATTAGCCCCAGGTCATAGATGAAGAAACAGATTCAGCTGGCTGACTCAAGGTTACACAGATGCCAGAATTTATTCTAAAACTCATCCCATTCACCACCACACCCACCATGTGAAATAAACACACCTGGAAATGGGTTCATTTCAGGAGCCACAGGTGGCCAGGAGCCAGCTGTCTTGGCTGCAGGCCCCCTGGGGTCTGCCTGAAAGAGGCCCCAGAGCTCCGGGAAAGTCCTCTTAGGAACAAGAGCTTCGCATGAAAATGTCTGCGTATAATCCCTTCCTGGGCCCCTGGGATGGCTCTGCGACAATTCAGATATTTGAATTGCTGAATTCGATTATTACCGGGGCCCAGATTAATCCTTTTATGAGTCCTCACCAGAACAACTGGATAATGCAATTTTGCTGGCACAGTCACAAGAAAAAATTCTTGGTTTCTGACACAGTTGGTTCTACGTGGCAGACTGCAAAAGCAAAGACGCTCTGGACAAAAATCATGCAAGAAGCAGGAAGTGATATGGTCAGACTAAAGCTGGGAAAAGCCCTCCTGCTCCTCAGAAAAGATGCTGGCAGAACACAGACACCTCTACCGCCAAGACAGAGGTGACAGGGACAAGCTTCAGCAGAGGCATCCACAACCTAGCTGGAAGGTAAGAAGAACAAGAGCAAGAAGGGAACAGCAGAGGGGAGAGGATGGGGGGGGAGGGGCAGCGGGGGATGGGAGGGACATTCCCAGCAGGGCCAAGAGCAGGGAGGAAGGTTCAGTGCAGGTACAGGAAACTCAAGACGACATGGGAAGTTGAGCAGAGGGAAGTAAAATAATAAGACTCCAAGCAGAGTAGGTCAGAGAGGGGAAGAACAGCAAGAGAAGGGAAGGCCGCCGAATGCCACATACAACATGCAGGTCACATGCATGAACACACAGGCTCCTAACAAGCATTGCCGCCAAGTGGACAGAGCTTGCTGTTTCTAGCCTCCAGCCATCGTTTTATCCTGAACATCAGTCCTCTTGGTCACCGATGACTGAACCCTCTGTCCAGGAGCAGGGATTCAAAGAGCTCTGTCCAACACTGTTCTCAACCTTTCTGTCCTAGTGTTAAAAATATGTAATAATCTCATACAATCTGGTGCTTAGTGCCAGAGTTGAATTCTTATACAGGGGTAAATGCTTAAAAATAATGTAATACCCTGTTAAGTTTACTTGCAAGAATTAGTTTTCTACTTTAAAATGCACATACATATAAAACTGGAAAGACAAGTGAAACTTACAAACTTGTTAAAATAAATTCCATCCCTGCCGGGGCTCAAATGATGGGAAAATGTATAGAAAATCCAGTGGAGTTCGGTGTTAATCTATGTGCAGGAGAGCCATGTGAGGCCTCAAACTAGTATCCGGCATTTCAGGAGGCAACGTGTGCACTCGTGGTTTTGTGGTCTTCAACCGTCCTGCCAGCCCAGATAAGTCTGGGTGGTCAGGAACCATCTGGTGACAGCGTGCAGCCCAGCTCAGCAGAATTCGGCAAGGGAAGCCAACACCTCCCAGAGATGCACTCCCTGCTGAAATCTCACAGCTGTGGCTGCTCCCGTCCTTCAGGGCCCTGACCAAAGAGCATGACCCAAGCAAGTGAGGAGAAATATCCTCTAGTTGGTCTAATTTGTGAGTCAAAAGGAAAGGGCAAAAAGGGAAAACTTTCTATTCATCTACTTTTAACACCAGTGGGAGCAATTTGGTGATGTAATATACGTTGTTATCGTCACTTGTGTCCTTCTCGCCTGTGACATTTATGGATCCTGTCCACACTTTTCTCAAAGCTCCTCGGTAAAGCACCCAGCAAGCCTGCATCTGGCTCGCTGCAGGCACACAGCTGCTCACCCACTTGAACACATGACAGCAGGGTGTTGAGAGGAAGCTCAGGCTTCCAGGGAGACATCATCTCTCACAGGGGCTGGAAATCCACTGCCCATAGCCAGGGTAGGAGAGGGGCTAGCCCCAGGCCCAGCCAAGCAGGCACAAAAGCAAAAAGTCAAAAACAAACAGGGTGTTCAGAGCCAGCCCACACGGTGACAGCTGGAACGTGCAGGGTTAGAGAAGGAGAGGAGGCCCCAGGGCCAGAAGCAGGGTGGGACCAGGGAGGAAACAGAAGAGTTTGGAGGGGCTAGTGTGCTCCAAATGCCGCCCCATCGCCCTGCTCCTGGAGCTTCAGGTAGAAGCACCAAGCACCCACTCTCTGCCAGCATCTTGGGTGGAAGGACACTTCTCAGTGTCCCTCAGATGGAGAAGCAACCTCAGGACAAATCAGGTTCAGACTCTTCTGGGCTGGATCCTTTTTAGGCCTGGTGTCTGCCATTACGTGGTCACGTTCCTCTGCTCCTCTGTGAGAGGATGAAGTCTTTGGACACCAGCCTAATACTGGCAACTGATAACAGCGAGAGCCCCAAGAGAGCAGATGCCACAGAAACACTAACCAGCACACGGAAACGTCGATAACAGACCCAGCAGCGGCGCCCATGAGGACAACACGGGCCAACGGCCACAGGTAAAACCCTGACCCCAGGCCCTGGGCAGACTTCTGCTGCCCTCCCAGTAACGCCGCCAGGCAAGGCCATTTCAGGGGGCAAGTCAAGGCTGGGAGAGCTCCCCCAAGGTGAAAGGTGGGAATGTCCAACTTCAGGGCCCCTACTGCTTTCTCGCCACTAGGGCTGGTCAGCAGAAGTCTCTGCTCCTGCCCCCATCCTGCATCCCCTCCCCACCTGTCCACCTGAGACACAACAAAGTGATCTTTCCAACAATGGGCTTCCCCTCCGCTCCCTATCGGATGAACTCTCAACTTCTCTGCTTGGTACTGTCCAGCATCTGGCCTCTGTCCACCTCTGCAGCCTGATCACCCTCTACTGTCCCCAAAGCCCTGCAGAAAGATTGGCTCGCCCTCTTTCCACCCATTTTGTCCTGAAAACTACTATTCCCCTGTCAAGACCCCGGTGTGGCCTGTGGGTGGCTGAGACGCTCCTCCCCAGAGAATGGTCAAGGCCTGGAGTGCCCGAGCCCCGGCAGCGAACAGCCAGCCGCAGACTCCACCAAACGACAGGCCCCTGGGCGAGCGGACCCAGTACTGCGGACCCCAGGCTGCCTCAACACCAGGCCTACAGGAGACAAAACGTTAATATCCACCGCTCTACTCTAGGCCTGGTGGGGAGGAGGCATTATTTAGTCAAAACAAGGGCCTGTCTCCGCGAAACCTCAAAACTTGGAAACTCCCAGCTCTCATGCAACTTTATGGTCCCTCTAGTCTCGCCCCCCTTGTTCCCGGAACGTCCTAAACCTTGAATGAAGACGCATCACTTGTTCCGCAGCCCAGCACCGGCCACGGGTGCCCACGTACCCCGCGCCTCGAGGGGCGGCCGGGGGGAGGGGACGGCCGGGTCGCGCGCCGCTGGGCAGTCCAGTTCCCGTGAAGAACGGAACAGACCCGAGTCCGGAACATCTCTCAGTGCTTGAGAAGTGATGCTTCGGGGGACGAAGACCCCGCCGGGAAAGGCGGGCAGGCAGGCATCCCCTCCGCCTGACCACCCGGGAAGGCCACCAGCCCGGCGCGGGGCGCAGACCCCTCCCCGGAGCCCCTCCACCGGCCCCGCAGGCGGCCGGGAAGCGGCGGAGGCGACCCCGCGCGAGCGACGGCCCCGCCCGCTGTCCCCGAGTCCGAGCTGCTGGGACCCGGACCCGCCCGCCCGCCTCGGAGCCGCGGGGGCCAGGGACGCCTTCCTCGCGCCGCCCCTTCCTCCGAACCAGGGCAGGTGGGCGCGCGGGGCCGGAGCGGGCGGGCGGCCACCGGCGGGGGCCGGGGCTCGGGGACAGCCCGGGAGGCCACTAGCGGGGACCGGAGCCCCAGCGGCGAGGGAAGGGCCCCTCCCCCTCCCCCCAGGCGCCGCCCGGACTCCGGCCCGACGCCCAGGGAGGCGCGGGGACACCGGCGGAAGAACACTTACGGGAAAGGCTACATAGCTTCATCCCAGCCTTCCCCGGCGCAGGCGGCACCTCCCGGCGCGCCGCTCGGACCTCGGCGCCCACCACCCTGGCGCAGCCGCTGGCTCCACGGCCCACCCCTTATCCGCCGTTGGGCGGAGCCGCGCCCCCGTACGGCCCAATGAGTGGCCGTGCTTATCCGGAGAGACGTGTACGCGGAGCAATCACGGAGGCCGGCCCGGCTGGGGGTGGGACTCAGGCGGCTCGCAGCGCTTCCTACTCAGGCAGCCCCGCCCAGAGCCCACGACTGCGCGTGCCCAGGCGGGGGCGGGGCCGAGGGCCGGTCTGGCCCAGGGGTGGGGTCCGCCTGGGCGGCTGGGAGCCTGCGGGACCGCAGTGGGAGGCGAGTCCAAGCTGGACAGTGCGGCCGGGGCTCGCTCTTCACCACGCGCCTTGGGGGGACGAAGTGCCCAGGCCTGCAGGCACCCCACGTCCTGTCCAGCAGGGTTTGGGAGTCAGCGTCCCTGGGCTGTAGTCCGCTCGCTTGCAGGGACTCTGCGTGAACTAACCCCTTTGACCCGGCCTCAGTTTCCCCGTCTGTGAAATAGGGAAGGGTTGGCTCTCCCGCGCGCTAACCTTGCAGAACTGTAATGGGATGCAGGGAGGGAGCGACGAGGGACCCACACGTGACCTCCCCGCGCGGGGCCCCGCCTCCCCTGATCCGGGGGTGGGAGCTCCGGGCCGGGCCGGCGGGAGTGGGCGGATCCAGGACCGGACACCGCCCTCTGCAGCGGCTGGCGGAGCGCGCGGCTGGCGCCGGAGGAGGATGGGGTCCGTGCCCTCGGCATCCCGGGCAGCCGCCGTGCGGGCGAGGGCAGTGCGCAGACCCGGAGTGTGAGCCGCGCGCGCCCGGGGAGCATGGACCAGGGCCCGGGACGCAGCTCCTAGGCTCCCCCCGGCGCCCGGTCTGCTGGGGCGCACGTCGCGGGTCGCGGGCGGGCGCCGTCGCTCACGGGCCATGAGGAGTGCTCCGGCCACCTGGCCCGGGGCTGGCGTCGGGGCTGGCCGCGTCCTGCCGCGCTGACGGCGAGGCCGCACCGGAGCGCCGCGCCATGGCGAGGGAAGAGTGCAAGGCGCTGCTGGACGCGCTCAACAGGACGACCGCGTGCTACCACCACTTGGTGTTGACCGTCGGCGGCTCGGCGGACTCGCAGAACCTGCGGGGGGAGCTGCAGAAGACGCGCCGAAAGGCGCAGGAGCTGGCGGGGGCCGCCTGCGCCCGGCTGACGGTCGCGCTGCGCGACCGGGGCTTGGTCGCCGAGGAGCGCTCCGAGTTCGAGCGCCTGTGGGTGGCGTTCTCCGGCTGCCTAGACCTGCTGGAGGCCGACATGCGACGCGCGCTGGAGCTGGGCACCGCCTTCCCGCTGCACGCGCCGCGGCGGCCGCTGGTGCGCACCGGGGTGGCCGGCGGCTCTGCGGGCGTGGCGGCGCGCGCCCTGAGTGCCCGCAGCCTCCGGCACGAGGCACAGAGCGACTTCGACGTCGCGGACCTGCGCGAGCTGGAGCGCGAGATCCTTCAGGTGGGCGAGATGATCCACAACATGGAGATGAAGGTCAACGTGCCCCGCTGGACCGTGCAGGCCCGGCAGGCGGCGGGCGCCGAGCTGCTGTCCAGCGCCAGCGCAGGTGCCTCCTCGGCCGGGGTCGTGTCTGTGGAGGAGCGCGCGGGGCCCTGCGACCCCGGCAAGGCCCTGGCCGCCACCGTTTTCAGCGCCGTGCTGTTGGCGGCGGTGGCCCTAGCCGTGTGCGTGGCGAAGCTGAGCTGACGGACGCCCAACGCCCGCCCGCCACCCCCGCTCCCTCTCGGGAGACCAGACTCCGGATGGGCTTGGGGTCTGGTTTGTTGAAGGGGATTGGTTCTAAAACCCCGTGTGTGCATGTGTACACGCGCGTTTCAAGCACACACCTGCCTGGGCAGGACCTGGTTTCCTCTCGCCAGCCTGGGAGGAGTTAAGTTTGTGCGGGCGGCAGGGCATTACCGCTGATGTCTGCAGGAGCTTATGCGCCCTATTAATAGAAAACCGTCACAGTGACCCCAGATCTCTCCGAGTTAATGAGTCAACACGTATGCTGCTGGGCGCCTTGACAGGGAGTCCAAGTTCGGGGCCCATCCCTGCAGCGTCCCCCCCCTCCGCGTGGGACAGCTTGAAAAAGGGGTTGGGGAGAACGAAGTTCAGAGAGGGGTACTTGCTATGTGCGGATGGTGGTTTTGTTGCCCGCACAAGAAACAATTTGCAATAAGTCGTAAGCAGTTTTTATTACCTTAATCCTTGGGGGCCTGAATTTAGGCAAGTGTGCAGATGTAAGTTCATACAAAGAGCTTTCTCTGCGGCGTGCTGTTGCACTTCTTGGCAGAGTTTATCCATTAGTCACCAAAAGCAGCTAGAAGAGATTTGAGGTCGTGACCTCCCACTGCTGCTCCTCAGGGTCTGACTATGCTTAGGAAACCAAAGGAGGCCTGGTGACCCCGCTGTCGCGGGGCTGGATCCACTACCCACACTTAGCTGCGGAAAGGGGCTCTCCCCAGCATGCCCGGGTGGGGTACGATGGGGAGCGGAAGCTTTGGGAAGGGCCACATGCTGTTTAAACAGGCACTTTCTCCTCCTCTGGGGCTTATTTTTGTTCCCCAGAACTAGACCAGAGTGTTTGATCCTCCTCTGGGGGAGGGCTGGGGAATCCTCTTTGGAGCACTTAATCCTATCTGTCCCCCGAGCTTTGCTTGCTGGCCAGTAGGAGAACTGGCTTTGGAGGGAGCTGCCCAGCTCCCTGACCCCAGGCGGCCCCCACCCCAGAGGGTAATGTGGCATTACTGGCCCTGGGAGGTTCTGAGCCAATCAGCTGTGCCACTGGGTTAGAATGTAACAGTTTTAACTTGGACTTTAAGAAGCTTTGTAAGAAGCTTTTAAAAAATGATAATCTTTGGAGAGAAAAATGACGTGACCACATCGTGTACCGTCAAAGCTATTTTTCTATAAAGAACACTGGCCTGTGAATTCATACCTGCCAACGACTCAAACACGGCACTCTCTACATATATACTTAGGTTACCAAATATACATCTGCATCTGTTTTTTAAATATTCTCTTTTTTCCCCACGTTTCACTTCAAAATAAATGCACACTCTTGAGTAGCATAAACTACTGGAACCACAGGTGTAGAGGACAGAACTGAAGTGGCCCCTAATTCTTTTGATCAGTAAATAAGGAAAACAACCTGGGTCCCAGGAGGGCGTTTGCTAAGCAGTGTTGCCACCGCCCACTTGTGGTCCAGAGAGGGGTCCCCGTTGCATTCTTGGGGACAACAGATGGATTTAACTTTCTAAAGGTAACTTGGAATAAAATCCAGAAACTTTGGTTTGGCTGAAAACTGACAAGGATTTTTTTTTTTCTTTTCTTACCCCAGAAGTGGGAAAGGGGACCAGGAGGAAGAGATTGACAGTTTTTCACAAGAACAGCTGGGAGGGCCCAGAGGCAGAGGCACATAGCGTCACGAGTGCTGTGTGGACAGCCAGTTCCAAGGGTCACTCCCCACTTTGTACCTAGCCCTCGCCCTCTGCTCCTCAGCACACAGATTCCGATATCTCAGGAAAAACGTGGGATCTGCTTTTATGCGTCTCCAATCATGCTTTTCAAAGGCCCAGAAGGTCTTGAGCCGATTAAATGTTTTATGACAATAACTAATAAGAGGTCCTTCTGCCTCACCCAGTCTGGCTGAGTCTCAGTAGGAGCCACTTTAAATTCTTTTGCACCTGCCTGCCTGGGGTGCCTTTGGAGATGATATAGAAAGTTTTAAGGCCAGCTGTGGTGGCTCTAGCCTGTAATCTCAGAACTTTGGGAGGCTGAGGCAGGAGGATCACTTGAGGCCAGAAGTTTAAGACCAGCCTAAACAACATAGCAAGACCCTTGACTCTACAAAAAAAATAGGAAAAATTAGCCGGGCATGGTGGCGAGTGCCTGTAGTCCCAGCTACTCGGGAGGCTGAGATGGGAGGTTCACTTGAGCCGAAGAGTTTGAGGTTGCAGTGAGCTATGATGACACCACTGCATTCTGGCCTGGGCAACAGAATGAGACCTGTCTCTTAAAAAAAAAATTTTTTTTTCAAAAGAAAAGAGAAAGTTTTTAAACTCTTTCTATATACAATATAACATGAAATCTTTATCACCTTCTCCAAAGTCTCATGTCTCTCAGGCAAGAGAAGGCTGAGCCATTTCGTAACCCAGTGTTGGAAAATATCCCTAAAAAACAAGCTCTAAAGGTATTCTGCTATTTCTAAGACTGTGACCCTCTGTTCTTATCAAGGTATTTTGGTTCATGAATATTAAAAAATAGTTCAGCACAACCCATTAAAGGAACAACCCATCAGATGTGTAATCCATTGAGAGCAATGGGACAACCGAGTCTTTTTGTTGTCACTGTTTCCACCCTCTTGGCAGATCCTTGGGTATTTCACGTGCATCAGATGTATGCCTGATTCTGAGGGTCCTCTGCTCACTAAAATTGTGATAAAATGTTGCAAAAAAATCTGAATGACAATAAACATTCATGCTGTGGACCTGTTAACCTAAATAACTCTTTGAGTTTGCAAATTTTAAGCATTAGAAATATTTGGCCTTATTTGGAGTTGTAACATTGCCTAATAGGACTTCTGCTATATGACTCAAGCAAAATCATTTTCTGCCTTGTGCAATAGGCTGCTCTCTAACTAGTATCTCTGCTCTCATTTCTATGTATAATTCAGGAGATTGCTTTCTGATAGAAGCTTGATTCAATTTAGATGTTTGATGCTGAAGTCATTAATTTTTTATAAACATTTGGTATGATCTTATTTATACCATGATACAAGTACAGGGAAAAAAAACCCTGAAAATCCAAAATGTGTTAGCTGACAGTGAAGTGACAACAACTTGGAATGTCCAGGCATTTATCATGGTAACTTTGTTTTCAGAAGAATGAATTCTGAGCTATTGCCATTAGTAAAATAATAGTAATATTTGTAGGAGAAACAATGCCCAGCACATTCTTTTTTGAGTGTTCTAAGGACTTAAGCTTTTAAGTCCCACAAAGGAAACTATTTTTGGTGAATAAAATTAGAGCGTAAACTTCATGATTTACCTAAGGTCTACAGTAAACTGCATAAAAGATGTGTGATATAGACTAAAAAACGGTGTGTGATGCTGAGTGACTAGAAAGTAGTTTTGGTTAAAGCGAGTCCTGGTTTGCATGAGGGCCTTGCTAATGCTGCATTTTCCTTTTGAATGTGCATGTTGGTACGTTTTCAGCTACTCCACGCTTTTTCAGAATGTACCTCTCTGCTCTGTAATGAATGCTTCTTAAGGGTGCGAGCCCCAAAGCGCGAGCCTGTGTGTCAGCCTGAGAAATAAAACGCTGTAGGACCGGCCTCGGCATTCCTCTGTGGTGTGCCTCCTCCGGCCAGCCGTGACGGGCAGGGGACGCTACCTCTCTCTCCAAGTACCTCAACAAGTCGTGGACCTCCCTGTGCCTCACGTCCCTCATTTGTGAAATGGGGGTGATGACTGATTAACTCAAAAGAGTCCCCTGTAGAGCTTGAAACGTCTAACAGGACGCAGTTAAACAAAAAGGGTTCTGTTGTGTGTTGGTCTTGTTTTGTTTTGTTGGTTGGTTTGGGTGCATATTGGAATGGAATCTCATGGTTTGGTGGTTATTGTCTAAAATTCGTAAAAAAAATAATAAATTCTTTAAGATTTCATATTTTAAAAAGCGCTAAAGGTATTCTGCTATTTCTTAGCGGAATCTTAATTCTTAGAATTAACTAAGCTTACTGTGATTTTAGTACACATCGGAATTAGTAGGTAGACTCAAAAGCTAATGTGTGTAAATGCAATTTATTTATAGTATTTAAATTAGATTAGGAATTTAAATTCAGGCTCTGAGTCTAAGAAAACCCACTACTTCCTAAAACGGTTTTCCCCAGCAATCAGGCCACCTGAACGGATTCTGGGAAATTGCAGATACAAAACCCTGTCTCATTTGTCTTGGAAGCTGGGAGAATCGTATTCTGTAAGTAACCCGGTGGCCTCGGAACTCTAGCTGCAGAGCTGCCTGCTGTTGGGAACACGAACGCAGCCTGGTTTGTTTTTGTGTACGGCATCAGATCTGAGGTGGAATTAAAGGCTCTGTGTCTACTTTCTGAATGATGGCTCTAACTAGAATATTTATTAACAAGTAAAAAACGTACAGGCAATATGCAGCATGTATAAGTTAGTGGGAAAAGGCACCCTCAAACGATTCAGCTATCAACTTATCATTTGAAAAAAAAAATCTTAATTTTCTTCACGTGCGTTTGAAGGGAAGTGAACGACTGGATCAACATCTTTGCCCTTCACGGATATGGTTACATAAGAAGATGTTCAGAAATATTCCAGGATTATAAATCTCCAAGTGCTTTTCTACACTAAGATTAAATTCTGCTTTTAATGCAGAATGGAAACCAAGAAGAATAGGTCTCCACAGGAAAGATCTTTGGCTGTGGCCAACACAGATCAAAGCCATGTTTCAAATATTATTTCTTCTGGCTCTCAGGAACTGACCAAAGGTAGATGTTCCAGCCCCGTGTCCATGAGGACAAGATGGATTTCTGGAAGAACGTTCTTCTCATTTATCTTTTATCTCATTCAGTGGAGGATGCTGGTTGTTTTCATTGTAATATTGAGATCTTGGGCATACTCATTCTTTGGTGTTTAAGTTGAGAATTTTAAAAGGCTTGGATGATCAATATAAATAAGCCAAACGAGATCTCCTGTTGTCAAAATAATTTAAAGAATCCTTTTAATGTGCTGGTTCCAGAAAGCAAAGTTGAGTGTCCCCCGCTCGTACGTATGTATTAGACACATGGAGAAGATCTACCAAGAAATATACAGAAATTAAAATATTTGTTAAGGTGGTGGGATTATGAATGGTGTTTTTCAGTATTGTTCTTTAATGTTGTTACATTGTTTTTAACAATAAAATTTCGAATGCTCTTGTCATCTAGAAAATATTAAATTCTGTTATTAAAGATGTAAATTTTAACAGTCAGGGTCTCGAGTATTATAAGAAACAATTTCAGAACTTTCTCCAGAAAAGCAAAGCAAAACACTTCAGAATCTTACCCCAGAGAATCAGAAACATTTTGAGATGTAGTATCGAGACAGAATACACAGAATTAGGATTGACTGTGGGCTAAGGTACACCTCGTTCAAATGGGATCTCACTGAGGAAGGTCCTTCATGTCTCTGATTTCATTTCCTTCTCTCCAGCGGGAATAGTAATAGGGTACACGTCAGAGGGGTATCGAGATAACACTATTTCTGGACACAGGGCTCAAGAAAGGTTAGCTGCCACTGCTGTTACTATTTATCATTCTACTTTAAAAGTACTAAAAATTGAGTGGTTGGGCAAAAGAAATAATATGCATGAAAACATTTAACTTTCTATAACTTAGATAAAATCTGCTAAAAACCAGTTTGAAGGTTAAAGCTAAATATACTTGTCAAAATGAGAGAAGGTCTGCGTAAAGGAAAAAACGTAAGTCAACCCTATCCTCCCACCCCAGGCTCTGGCAACCACAGGTCTGATTTATTCCCCTATATGATGTCGTTTGGATGTTTGTCCTCTCCAAATCCCATGTTGAAATCTGATCCCCAATGGTGGAGGTGGGGCCTGGGGGAAGTGTTTGGGTCATGGGGGCTGATCCTTCTTGAATGGCTTGGTGCTCTCCCTGAGGCGATGAGTGAGTGCTCACTTACTAGTTCATGGGAAAGCTGGTTATTTAAAAGAACCTGGCACCGCCTCCTCTCTCCTGCTCCCCCTCTTTCTATGTGACACACCTGCTCACCCATGGCCTTCTGCCATGATCGGAAGCTCCCTGAAGCCCTCACTAGAAGCAGATGCTCGCACCATGCTTCTCCTACAGCCTGCAGAACCATAAGCCAGATAAACCATAAATTTTTCTTTATAAATTTCCCAGCATCAGATATTTTTTTTTAATAAATATAGAGAGACTCTCACTCTGTCACCCAGGCTGAAGTACAGTGGTGCGATCATAGCTCACTGTAGCCTCGAACTGCTGGGCTCAAGTGATCCTCCTACCTTAGCCTCCCCGGTAGCTGGGACTACAGGCACCTGCCACCACCCCCAGCTAATTTTTAAGTCTTTTGTAGACACAGGGTTCTCACTATGTTGACCAGGCTGGTCTCAAACCCCTAGCCTCAAGTGATCCTCCTGCCTTGGCCTCCCAAGTGCTGGGATTATAGGTGTGAGCCATCGTGCTCTGCCAGGTATTCCTTTGTAGCAATGCAAATGGACTAAGATACTATAGTTCTGCCTTTTCTAGAATGTCATATAAATGGAATCCACACATTTCAAACAATGTTGTGAACCTTTTAAAAAGACTTCTTAAAAAACATTCTGAGAAATAATTTTTAGGTGTTGATTCTTGACGTACAGGACATTATTGGTCACGTGTTGGTGAATTTTATTTATCCCTGGTGACATGCCTTGGTTTTCACGCAGGTTAAACCAACCCGCCTGAGACTAGCCGGTCCCCAAGCTGAAGTCATCTCTCCATGGCTGGCTCTGTAGAGCACATTCTCTTCCTTTCCTTTTTTTTAAACTGAAAAACCTGATAAATAATAAGTAACAGAAGTAAGTTTGGGCTTGCTGAATTAGAGTTAAAAGAAAATCCACTGGGAGCATAACATGTTTTGAAATTTTTTTTTTTTTTTACTTTCAGGCTTATGCATGTTCTAATAAATCAAACAAAAGTATTTCTTATCGTAAAGATAGCTAGGGAAGACCACTGGAATAGAAGAATGAAGAGTGAAGTGAAGTGAAGTTAGTTATGAAATGAGCAACTGTTGTCATAAGCAAAGCTGCCTGCTCTCTTGTGGCTGAGTGGCACCGGGTAATTGCTGTCCTTGCGGGGGACGGATTATACTTTACCACCAGGCTTGGGGCAGCTGGCACCGAGCCACTGCAGAACAGGGCAGGGTGCTCTGAGCACACGCTGGTAGGTTTGGAGACAGATTCCTACACTTGCTGGCTGTGTGACCTCAGGTAAATCATTACGAACTGTCTTTGCACATCTCTTTCTCTTTTTCCTACGCAGTCATAGGTTTTTTCTTCTCCATTTTTCCTAAACTCTAATCCTTAGTGACAAATATTACAGATAATTTTTCCAGCTTATTTGTCTTAGACTTTGCTTATGGAGTTTTTGTCATTATAAAGTTACATATATGGAGAGTCAAATGGATCAATCTTTTTCTTTATTGCTCCTTGATTTTGAGTCAAAGGTTATAGAGAAATTTATGTGTCTTCTTCTAGTGCTTAAATGGTTTTATTTTTTTATCCACTGTGGTGGCCAGCCTCCAAGGTGACTGCCAACGATCCCCACCTTCTGGCGTTTTCTCCCTCTCACAGTGAACAGAGCTAACCAGTGTGAATATATGGTACCGTGGAGGTGACAGAGTGTGGCTTTTGAAGCTAAGTCACAAAAGGCGTCATGGCTTCTTCCGTCTTCCTCATGGATCACTCTCTGTGGGGGAAGTTAACTACTCCCAAGTCCTGAAGATATTCAGGCAGCCCTATGGAAAGAACCGTGTTGGAAGGCACTGGCCTCCTCCCAGCAGCTATGTGAGCCGGCCATCGAGGAAACGGATCCTCCAACCCGGCAAGCCCTGGTTGACGTGCTGACCACGCCTCATGGGAGACACCGAGTCAGGACCACTATGCCAAGATGCTTTCAAATTCCTGATCTACAGAAACTGTGAGATAATGTTCATTGTTTTAAGCCAAGCTTTGGAGTAATTTGTTAACAGCAATAGGTAAGTAATGTATTCGCAAATTCATTTGCCCAGACAGCGGAGCACATGAGATTTGACTATGATATTTGGATGTCTTTTAATGCTCAGGGACTGTTTCTTTGCTTCCGTTCTGGTCCTGGGCTACCGTTTAGTTAACTGAGGTTATATGAGGCGATTTCTGGGTCCATACATAAACTGGTATTGCTTCCTCACAGAGCCCCCCAAGTATGACAGACATAGCAGCATGCAGGCTTTGGAGACCGTGCTGTGTGGGTTAAGACCCGGTTTCTGTTGCTTTGATAAGCACTCCAGGACTTGGTGATCTCACTCAGGCTCTGGGAAAACCAGCTGATGTCAAAACGAACCTTTGTACCTACACAATCGCGGTGTTATTTTACAGCGAAGGGAATAACGTGTTCTTTCTTAAAGAACTTAATCCCTCCATGAATGGTTAGCCACCTGTAAAATGGTGATAACTGTTTCCACTTTAGTAAGGATTATACAACTGATAGCTGTACTTATAAAGTACCTAGTGCCTCACACACAGTAAGTGCTTAGTAAATATTAACGTTATTGCTCCTAGGATTCAAGAAATGTTACTTCAACCAGCCAAGGTAGAATCTTAACTCCTTCCTCTCCCTTCCTCTGCATATTCAACCCATTACCACACTGGATCAAGTCTATCCCCTAAGTACTCTGAATCATTCCTTTTTCCCCACCCCATGGCCTTGCCACATTCAGGCCCTCATTATTTCTTGCTCAGCACGTTCTATGGGGCTCTAGTCCAGGCCCATCCAGTTGAGTCCCTATGCTGCTGTCCGGGTGACCTTTGAAGACAGCACCTTGATCATGTCACCACCTTCCGTGGCTTCCCATGGCACATAGTATTGGAATCACCCGAAGGGTGGGGGATTGTTAAAAATACAGGCTCATTAGTACCCCCCTAACTCCATAATGAATTTAGCAATGATTGCTTCAGAGCAGAGCGTTTAATGTTTCAGAGCGGAGAGAAGCAGTTCAGGAAGAGGTCCCCAACGGTGGATTCTCCAGAGATGCAAGGTAATGGAAGTTGGCAGATGCTCCCAGCAGGACACGTGTCCTCCTTTGACTTCTGCGTGTGCTTTTCTCAACATGTGGCCCCATTTTCTGTTTCTGGGGATGCAGTAAGTACACAAGCATTTGCACCTTTAGAAAATTATGCTAAAAAAAAGAAAGAAAGAAAGAAAAAATGTTGGTAACAAAAATCAACCTAAGTCAGAGCAGTGGCAGGATCTTGTCATCCCAGCTACTTGGAAGGCTGAGGAGGGAGGATTGCTTGAGCCCAGGAGTTGGAAGCTGCAACGTGCCGTTAGTGTGCCTGTGAATAGTACTGCACTCCAGCCTGGCACCATATTGAGACACTGTCACTTAAAAAAAAAAAATCAGCCTAAATATTGCCCGTGCCATCTGTGGATTCTCCCCAGGAAATAACCCATGTTAAAATAATGGTTTGTAAATGAGGCTCGGCAGTATAGTGTGTCTCATCCAAAAACGTAAGGAATGTGTGATCTATTATATCAGCAATTATGGGAGAAGCTGCCAGTGGCTGATAAGGAGTCGTAAAAGAGAAGACTCGGATTTAAACAGGCTCTTTCCAAAAAGATCATAGTGCTGCTCTTGGAGGTGGGAGTCTTCTAGCCACTAAAAAGATGGAGGGGAGAGAAATCCCCTTCTCTACGCTTGGCTTAAATATTTCGCATCAAATGACCTAAGATGCCTAAGGTGGTCCCCAAGTCCCCTGACAATAAAAAGTATCCAGAACATAAGACGACTTATCGCCCTAGAGGGCAGGGACTCTGGGAGGACCTTTGGCATCCAGGCTGCGCAGCGGGAAATTTATAATTTGGCATCTGGCATTCCATCGTTGCCCACTGACATGGTTCGTGGGGGTTTGCAAAGCTCAGACACCTGTCCCTTGAACTTCCTCTCTTCTCCCAAAGGAAACGCCCACATGTGGACCCCTGTTTAAGGGAGAAAGACCTCGTCCTCAGGTTTTAGCGGTGTCATCGGGCCTGGCTCTGCGTCGCATTTTTACTCCGGCTGGCGGTGTGCGCCCTAAGCACTTGGTCAAGTGTCCCGCGCGGGGACAATGCAGGCTTCCTTCAGGAAACTGAATGACCATGGCCTGCTGGCTGCTGTGACAGTCCCCGTCGCGCGAGAGCGACCCGGCCGGGCCGGAGGGCACCCGAGGCGCGGCTTGCGCGGGCGGGGGCGGGGGCCAGGCCCCTCCCACAGGCGGGCTCGGGGCGGGCGGAAGAGCCCGGGGCCGCGGGGTGCGGCTGCTCGTCCGCAGTCCGCCCGGAGGCTCCCGCCGCCGCCGCCATGAGCGGCCCCCTGCGGCTGGGCCCGAGCGGCTGGCGCCTGGCGGCCACCGTGGTGCTGGCGGCGGGCGGGACGCGCGCCGGCCCGTTGTCCCCGCCGCCCGCCGAGGGCTTCCGGCTGCTGCTGCTGCAGCGCTCCGCGAACCAAGGCTTCATGCCGGGCGCGCACGTGTTCCCCGGCGGCGTGCTGGACGCGGCCGACCGCGCGGCCGAGTGGCGGCGCCTCTTCGCGCCCCACCAGGGGCCGCCGCGCTTCGGCCTGGGCCCGGCGCCGCCTCGGCGCACGCCCTTCCCCGCGCCGCCCGACGCCGCCGACGGGGACGCCGCGGCGCTGCCCGATGACGTCGCCTTCCGCATCTGCGCCATCCGCGAGGCCTTCGAGGAGACGGGCGTGCTGCTGCTGCGGCCCCGGGGCTCCGCGCCGGCCCCCGAGCCCGGCCGCGCCCTCGCGCCGCCGCCCGGCCTGGCCGCCTGGCGCGCCCGCGTCCGCCGCGACCCGCGCCACTTCCTGCACCTGTGCGCGCACCTGGACTGCACGCCCGACATCTGGGCGCTGCACGACTGGGGCGGCTGGCGCACGCCCTTCTCGCGCGGCGCCACTCGCCGCTTCGACACCGCCTTCTTCCTGTGCTGCCTGCGCGAGCCGCCGCCCGTCTACCCCGACGCGGCCGAGGTGGTGGGCTGCCAGGTAGGGCTCCTCCCGCCGGGGAGCGGGGGCCACCGCCGGCACTCGAGG
>CAUYRB010007506.1:0-27500 GCA_963574695.1 Propithecus perrieri
ACAGACAGCCACCTGTGGCTAAAAGCAATTAGCCCAAGGGACAGTTCCTGCTTAAACTCCAGACTACTTGTCTCAATACACTATAACTTGACAAAGAAAATATGGAGCCATTATATCTCCGTTTAACCCTTCTATTAAGTGATAAATTTACCTTAGAACTTAGAAGTTAGTGTTTGAAAGATTTTGTAACCATTTGTTCACATAGATAGAATTAGTTAAGGGATCTGAAGAAGTCTTCTAAAAAACTTTTAACCTAAGAGGAACTATCTGTTGTTATGTAAATCTGTTACCCCTGGCAACCAATCACTGTACCTATAAATGCCCATGTAAAATTTCACTCTTCGCCTTTTGTGATTGACGGAGAGATCCAAGGCCCCCTGAGTACTCGCTTTGCCTATAATCTTTATTAATCTCTAAAACTATACCTCCATCTCTGTGTATTCTTTTATTTCTATTATTTTCCATTTTCTATTATTTTCTTATCCTTTGCAACGACCCCTACCTAAGGGACCCGATTTTTTGCTGGGAGCGTGGCCTTCTCCCTGCAATTTATAGATTTGCCTATGTTGAACCATCCCTGCATCTCTGGAAGTATCATTCATCAGGTGTTGGGCAGGTGGGAGGGGGCAAGAGAGGATGGGTATATTCACCCCTAATGGGTGCGGTGCACATGTCTGAGGGATGGGCACACTTGTAGCTCTGACTCAGGCAGTGCAAAGGCCATATATGTAACCTAAACATTTGTACCCCTGTAATATTCCAAAATAAAAATAATAATAAAAAAAGAATTATTAACAGTAACATGACATCAAGTATCACTTGGAAAAATCTAAAATTGACCAGTTTACTTTGCACACTGTTGGTTCAAATGTGAATTAGTATAGCCATTATGGAAAACACTATGGAGGTTCCTCGAAAACTTAAAAATAGAACTACCATAAGATCCAACAATCATATGACTAGGCATATATCCAAAGGATATAAAAACTTTGTGAAGAAGAAATCTGCAGCCTGAAGTTCATTGCAGCATTATTCACAATGGCCAAGATATGGAATCAACCTATGTGCCCATCAGTAAATGAATGGATAGAGGAAATGTGGTATATATATATGCAATGGAATACTATTTAGCCCTAAAAAAGGAAATCTTGTCATTTGCAACAACATGGGTGAACTTGGAGTATGTTATGGTATGTGAAATAAGCCAGGCACAGAAAGAGAACTATCATGTGACCTGACTTATATGCAGAATCTAAAAATTTGAATTCATAGAAGTACAGAGCAGAATGGTGGTTACCAGGGGCTAAGGCAATGTTGCTCAAAAGTTACAAAATTTCAATAAGACAGGAGGAATAAGTTCAAGAAATCTATTGTAAAACATGGTGACCACAGTTAATAACGACGTACTGTATTCTTGAAACTCAAGAGAGTAGATCTTAAGTGTTCTCACCACAAAAAATGATAAACATATTAGATAATTCATATGTTAATTAGGTCAATTTAGCCATTCTACAATGTGTATATATTTCAAAACATCATGTTGTACATGATAAATATATGCAATTTTTGTCAATTAAAATAAATAATTTTTTTTTTGAGACAGAGTCTCACTTTGTTGCCCAGGCTTAGAGTGAGTGCCATGGCGTCATTATAGCTCACAGCAACCTCAAACTCCTGGGCTCAAGTGATCCTCCTGCCTCAGCCTCCTGAAGAGCTGGGACTACAGGCGCGAGCCACCACGCCCGGCTAATTTTTCGGTTCTATTTTTAGTTGACTGACTAATTTTTTTTCTATTTTTAGTAGACATGGGGTCTTGCTCTTGCTCAGGCTGGTCTCGAACTCCTGACCTCAAGCGATCCTCCTGCCTCAGCCTCCCAGAGTGCTAGGATTACAAGCGTGAGCCACCGCACCCAACCAAAATAAATAATTTTTTAAAAAAAGAAAAAAACAATATACATATTTATATTTGTCAGGATTCTTGCTATATTGACTTTGCTCCCAATATTAATTGTGGGGGTCTAGATGGACTGTGCCCATGAGTTCCAGTGATTGGTGACTTCTTCCACCTCTACACAATGATTGAATTAAACAAAATCCTCAGGTAGCTCATGTGTACGCAAAAGGCAGAGAAACATTAAAAAAGAAAAAAATGGAACGATGAAGACATTTAATGAAATAAACCTTAAATGGATTATCTAATAAGATAGAATAATACAGTAACATGTATTACTCTTGCCTTCAAACCAAAAGGGGATTTTTTAAATATTTTATGCACATCTCTGGAGTAATTCTGTCATCAATCGAAAATAAATTAAAGCACTTTCTCATATTCAAGAAAGAATGTAGATGAATATCAGCAAAATAACTGGTCTTCAGAAATTTAGAAACTAATGTAATTTGAATCTTTCCTTTGCCAGGGAACATATATGCCAACTGAGATAGTCAGAGTTATGATTCAAATTTCATTCTTTTATAAAGACAATGGTACAGTAGCTATATTTACATAATCTCCTTTCTTAAATTAGGCACATATCTAATGTACTAGTGTTTCTTCAGGGTTAAACAGGATACTTTAAAAGCTAACAACTAATAAGCCAATTATTTTTACTAATGAAAAAAACATTTAAATCTATTTGTGTAGCTTGTACTTTTGATCCCCTAAGACAAATTCAGGAAGAATTAACAAATAGTTGTTACACAAATTATGCATGATGCTATGATTTTTTAATTATTATAATATAGTATTTTTCAATACTTCTAATTTGTAAATAATTTTAAAGTATAACATAATATAAAACTTTGCAGCAATAAGTTACTATAATTGGTAAGTGAATAGAGGAAATTTGTTAGAGCCCTGGACTTGCAAGACAGATTCCCTGGATTCAAATCCCAGCTCTTCCTTTTCTAGTTGTGTGACTTTGGAGAGTAATTTAAACTCTCTGTGCCACATCTGAAAATAGGAATTATATTACCGCCTACCTCATAGAGGTTTTAGGAGGCTTAAATGAGCTAATATGTACAACACACTTAGAGTGTTTCTTGGCACATAATCAATCAGTACTATATGAGTTAGCTCATATTATTATATTTATTATCTTTATTTTCTTAGAGTACAGAGCATATCTTTATTTATTTTCTCAAAGCACAGAGTATTTTTATACGATATTAAACCAAATGGTAAAATAGTTGATTCCTCTCTTCTTATTACTAATGGAGTTAATGTGCTTATTGTTCAGAAACTAATTTATCTCAGTTGAAGTAAAGACTGTCTTTTATCAAAGTTAATAGTTTTTGTGGTTGTTGTTAAGAAAAGTAATTCCAATTCATTTACTATAAAATAATGAAGTATGCCAGAGATACAGTGTACATGTAAATACCACTTTTTTATAATGAAATAACATCACCTTCATCTTACGATTTTAGTATATTCCTTGACAGCTCCTCTTCACTAAAGAAAAAGAGAACAGAGAAGGAAGAAGTTGAATTGTTCTCAATTATCTGAATCAAAAGCCATCAATAAAATCTATGGAGCATGCCACATGGATCGACACAGAAGACAAGGTCTTTCCCTAATACTAAATTGAAAGAACTAAGAACTTTGAGATATGACTGCTACTTCGCAAGTGGCGGGATGTTAAATTTAATAGTGAGGAACATCAACATAAAATAGAAAACATTCCATCTAAATTCAGCCGTAGAGATTTTTCCCTATAATTATAATGCCATGGATAACTCATTAAGTTAATTTCTTTCTACAACCCAGTATTTCAGGGATTTTTTTGGTAGACCAACCTACATCTGCTCTAACATCCTTGTAGATCATATAGGAAAAGTAAACATGTCTTGAGTACAATAATACATCAGCTTCAGAAGACTAACCACAAGGGCACCTTTCCCATAGCCACATGGGAACCATGAACACCTCTCTACACATCAGGGGCTTTGTTTTTAGGTACATTAAGCACTCAATTTACACAACCCTTCTTTGGATTTCTTTAACAATAAATCTGAATATTGATTTCTTCTTAGATTGCTTAAAAATCTTAATAAATTATGTATTTCATCATCAAATGAAAGAAGTCAATCAGATTAATAAGACTTTTCCGATACAGATATTTTCTTCTACTGTTTCTGAATGTTCCAGAGTGACTAATAAGGTACTCTGTATGTTGTATAAACTGAAAAAAAAAAAAAGGCATATGCTAAACTAATGAATGTATGGTATTGGAGACATCAGAATTAACTCAGAGTTTTTTAGTATATACAAATGCATAGAAATATGGATGTATATGTCTGGGTATAATATCACTAATATTTGGACAAACCAATATCATGTGCACATTGAGGGCACAATATCACTTCTGTGCTATTCCTGTCAAAAATGCATAGTCTGAATTTAATCCTGAAAACATCAGACAAACCCAACTGAAGGACATTCTTCCAAATAACTGGCCTGTACTCTTTAATATAACAAGGTCAAGAAGCTCAAACAAAAACTAAGAAACTCTTCCAGATTAAAGGAAACTAAAGAAACAAGAAAACACAGTACAATATATGATCCTGGATTGAATCTTGGACTGTGAAAATTAAATAGCCATAATTTTGGGACAACTGACAAAATTTGAATATGTATGGACTCCAAATTAGATAACAGTATTGTATCAGTGTTAAATTTCCTGATTTTTGTTACTATTTTGAGGTTACTCAAGACAATGTCCTTGTTCTTAGAAAATATACAATGACGTATTTAAGAGTAAAGGGGCATCTCCAACTTACTCTCAAAAAGTTCAGAAAAAGAGAGAGAGAAAGATAAATGATGCACAATGTAAACAATTAATGAATCTGGGTAAAATGTATTTGGATAAAGAAGAGTTCCTTGTACTACTGCAACTTTTTTTGTAATTTTTAAATTATGTCAAAATTAAAAGTTAACGCCCACAAATGCATCTATCAAAGAGAAATGGAGGAGTGTTCTTTCTAAAAGGCCTAGTTATTCAACAAACAAGAAGAGGCATTTGATCATTTCAACAGAAGTGATTTCTAATATAATTTATAATTTCCCAATTTTACACTCTTGGTCACATTTATTTTGTAAAATGATATAATTTTCTAGCTTACTTTTAATATATTTAGAATATTTCTTCAGATAAGTCACAAAAACAATTAAGTTTGGCATATATTTGTGGTAGACATCTGTTGTTTTGTCTGCTGTCATTATTTTAGTCCTTCAGGAAACAGCACCTATCTTCCCCCCATTAGCACACTGTCACTCCATCACTACTCTAAAGGTTGTCGATATTTTCAATTTATCTTTCTCTTCTAAGAGTGAGCACATGACTTAAGTTGACCAATCAGAAAGTCTTGTCCCAAGATTTTACATAGCCTGAACAGAACCAATAAGAAGGCTGACATAGAGGGATGGGGGTAATCATCAGCTGATAAACAACAACAAAAAAAATGTAAACCTGGGGTTTCTGGTGCTCTCTTTGCTACCTCATAGAGAAAGTCAGCCTGAGAACAGAGCTAACACAGAGGACAGCAAAACTAGTTTGGGTTGTATTCCAAAGATAGAGGCTTTTCTAATTCTGAAAAATAAATACTAAAGGCCTTTTTGTTTTAAATCAAATGCAGAATGAGAACTAGAATATTCATTTTATTTTCTTAATACAACCTTCTCCCCACTAAACATACCACAAAAAGAAATGAGCCAACACAATAACAATGCATGAGACAAAGTTCATACCATTGCGGTGATTGATGATGGTGTGTATTATCCTCTCAGATTCACAGATTAGGGCTCCACATACGCATGCAGTGCCAAGAACAGAACTTGGCACATGGTGGGTTCTGAACAATGTTGCTAAATGAATGAAGGTTGGAGACTCCCAATACATATAAAACACGATTGTTATCAAAAATGAAGGTGCCTAGAAATAATAACTGTAACTGATAGAGAATACACATATCATCTTTCCTTTGAAATATATTCCAAATTTCAGATATGTATCTTTCTGGATTGTCTTATTATGAGAGCATAAATGCTGTTCTGGTTAGGAAAAATCAATAAATACTGAAAAAATTACCAGGGTCTACAAAATTTGGGCCAAATAGCTGTTAATACAGTCAGCCCTAATGAGTGTTGTATTACTTTCTCTCATCTTTGCTTATCTTTACTAGGTGTGTGACTGATGAGGATGTTTAAATGAATAGACAAATAGATGCATACTTCTACACACTTCATATTACTGTTTGCATTTATCAACAAATATTCAGCCTCAATTGTCTTTGACAACAGATTTTAAGAAATAATAAAATTCTTCAACAGGCTTCCAATTCAATGCTCCTGTCATTGTAATAAAACAGCATTAAAGATGAAATGAAAGCCAGATATGACAGAGAAACTGTTGATGAGCTAGAAATGTATGGTTATTTTCTCATTAATGTTATTTACATATGAGTTTTTGCTTCTCCTACAAATGCCATAAATAAAAATTTCAATATAAAATAAATAAGTTAATTTCATTCCTCTAAACCGAAACAGGATCCGCACCTCTCACCTCTCATAAAAATCAACTCACTATGGATAACAGGCTTAAGCCCAAGGCATGAAACCACAAGAATTCTAGAAGAAAATGTTGTAAAAACTCTTATAGACATCAGCCCAGGCAAAGAATTTATCAAGAAGACCCCAAAAGCAATCACAGCACCAACAAAAATAATGGGACCTGATCAAAATAAAAAGCTTCTGCACAGCCAAAGAAACTATCACTAGAGCAAACAGACAACCTACAGAATGGGAGAAAATATTTGCACGCTATACATCCAATAAAGAGCTGATAACTAGAATATATATAGAACTCAGAGAAATCAACAAGAAAAAAATCAACCCCACTTTTTAGTGGGCAAAGGAAATGAACAGAAACTTTTCAAAAGAAGACAGACTAACGTCCAATAAAAACATGAAAAAATGCTCAACATCTGTAATCATCAGGGAAATGCAAATCAAAACCACAATGAGATACCACTTAACTCTAATAAGAATGGCTTTTATCAAAAAGTCCCAAAACAACACATATTGGCATATGGCATGGATGTGGAGAGATAGGAACACTCATACACTGGTGGTGGGTGAAAACTAGTACAACCTCTATGGGAAGTAGTATGGAGATACCTCAAAGAACTAAAAGTAAAACTACCATTTGATCCAGCAACGCCACTATGGGGTATTTACCCAAAGGAAAAGAAGACATTCTATAAAAAAGACATCTACACACGAATGTTTATAGCAGCACAATTCACCATTACAAAGATGTAGAAAAAACCCAAGTGCCTGTCAATACATGAGTGGAATAATGAAGTGTGGTATAGGTATACCATGGAGTACTACTCAGCCATAAAAAAAGATGAAATACCTGTTTATTGTATTATCCTGCATGGAGCTGGAGCCCATTCTTCTAACTGAATTATCACATGAATGGAAAAACAAATACCCCATGTACTCACCATTAAATTGGTACTAATCGATCAACACTAATGTGCATATATGGGAAGTAACATTCATAGGGTGTCAGGCAGGTGGAGAGGGAGGAGGAGGGGATGGGTAAATCCACACCTAAGGGATTGGGTGAGCACTGCCTAGGGAATGGGCATGCTTGTTGGGCATTGCAAAGGCAATTTATGTAACCAAAGTGTTTGTACCCCCATAATATTCCAAAATTACAAAAAAAACATTAAACAAGAATGTACAAGGCAGGTAAAGAACAACATGCAGATATGAAGGCAAGACCTATGTATACTACAACGCCATATATTTTTGGTAATAAACTTCCTGGTAGCTAAAAAAAAATGAAAAAAATTGTTTTGGCAACAGTTCATTTATTAATACCTTTAAAGGTAACTGAAGGATTGTGATGATATATAACAACTGCTAAGATTTCAAGGCATTCTAGATAAATTTCCAAATACTATTCTTGTCTGTATTTTGAGTCAACCAATTTCTAAATATTGTTTAGACAGTATTTAGACAGAAAAATATCATCATCATTATAGTCAATAATTTTCTTCCTAGCACTTAACTCTCTTAACAATTATCTCTATATTTATTTTTCTAATTACTATCATCCACAAATTGTAAATTCCATAAACAGAGATTATGATTCATTGTGGTGTTAATCTTTGTTAGCGAGCCATCAAGCCTGACCCATAGTCCATGGTCAATAAATGTTTGTTAACCAAATACATAAGTCTGCTGACTGCCTAATTCTTTCGAAAATATCCAAGAAACATTTACCTCAATCCAAATTAATTTAGTCTCTACTATTACTTTTAAAAAGCATGTATTAGAAATGTTTCCAGAATTTACTGGGGGCTTAGATATCTGTGTGTCACTCAAAGCACTTAGCACGATGCTTCTAAAGCACTCCCTAAATGTTAAACTGAAATAAATTACATGTAATAAAAATTACTTTGCTTCTACATGTAAAATACAACAAGGAAAATTCAACAACACGGTGGAATGAAAAGATGTCTTAATTAACTTCTTTTTGTTCATGTATGCCATGTCTTTCATTCATTCAATATTTGTTGAAGGCTTACTCATGCCATGTTTGATACTAGGTGCCAAAGATACCAATGTGGATGAGACACAGGTTAGTGAAGGAGACATGTGAGCAAATAACAATGGCATAATATGAAACCTCTGTAATAGAAGTAAACACAAAAGAGCTGCTGGAACACAATGCAGCAGAGAGGTACTCTCTATGATGGGGAGGATCAGAAAGTTTCAAAAGGGATGGCTAACCAGGCAGAAAATAGAGAATTAGTCATCTTAGAAGGAATAGAGTGTATTCTTGGTTCTGCAAAACTGGGATGCTTTTTCTCTTTGGCTGTTCTGTGATCCTTTTTGATGAAAAAAAAGCTGCAGAAGCAGGGTGTAGTTACTAGGGACTTCCTTTCCCTTTACTGGCTTTCAAATATTGTGGCAAGCAATATCCATATATCATCTGTTATGCCTCTGCCCTCTGTCTGAAGACAGCATTCTTAAAGTGTCCAAATAGTGCAAAGTCCAGAAGCTGGTATCACTCACTCCATAATGAGGTAGATGACATAGAGGTCATCTGCTACCCACAGCTGGGCCACCGTGGCCATGAGGCACCATTCTGATGGAGAAAGGTCATAACCCTGGACAGAAAGAGATGTTAAGACCATTTTGTTGCTTTTAGTAGAATAAAAATTATCAGCTGGTGGTGCTTTCCAATCACAACTTCCTTACCTCGTATGCTATTTTGAGAGGCAATTTGTTGTCTACTCCTTTACAGAAAGCATAGCAAACATGATTTCTAAATATAAGGGCTTTAGGCAGGAAATTTGTAGACACTATGTACACCATCACCCCCACCCCCTCCATGTTGCAGAGAGACATTCTGTTTCTGGGAAGGGCTTTGAAGACTAGAGACTTTGGCTTATTTGAGAACTAGGATCACCCTCTTTTTATTACATGGCATTATAGGGGTGTCACAGGCCCTAAGGAAGAGATTTTACTCAAAGGTCATAAAGCACGAAACAAACACATGACTGTTCCAGTGCATGGAAAGTTCAACAACCAGAAAGAAGTCCCAGGTGGCTGAAATGTAGAAGAAATAGGTAGAAGAAGCAGAAAATTATGTTGGAACATTTGGACTAACTTACAAAGAAATTATATTCTATGATAATCAGAGTATTATGACTTTACCCTGATAGCAATGCAATACCAACAACACGTTTGAAGCAAAGAAATGGGGCAAGCAAATATGTTTTGATGATAACCATGGTGGCAGTGTATAAAATGGATTAAAAAGGAGAAGACCCTGGAAGCAAAGGAGACAATTTAGTTAGAGAAGCTTATTCAGCCTCAAGGAGTGAGTTAACATGCTGGATTCAACTGTGGAATTTCTCTGCTTTTAAGACAGAACATTCCACTTTGGCTATATCTAGACCAGTTTGAAAAACCATCATCTAATAGTACTTAAATTTCCTTCATCTGTTTGCTCATTGATTAACATTAAGACAATACGTCTCTCTATCTAATGTTTAAGTAGCACATATATTTTTTAAAAAATCACTTTTCTTACTTTGGAAATTGAAAAGCATCTATGACTAAAACAGTGACCAAAGTAGGAAAATTAAAAAGCACCGTGCTTTAAGTTTGGCTATAAAAAAAAGAAAAGGAAAATTAATGTTGATCTAGAGACCAGAGATATCAGATATTGCTTCAAAGAAATGCCAAGGGATTTTTAACTGGCACATGAACAGCCACCAAAGATAACATGATGGGGATTTAATTTAATGTTTCATCTGTAGGATATATTGGTTTTATTGTTTTCCAATATCAGTAAAGTCTGTAAAGCCTCTGTTATTTCACTGAGCTGTCAAAGCCAGAGAAAAGACCACTCAGAAACTTCTGCTATGGCAATAGCAACTTGCAGCAACTTTAACTGATCTGAACTACATGAAACATTTTCTCTTATCTTGCTAAGAAAGTGTCAAGAAAACAATAACTCAGAAGAGTGGTTGAACCCATTGAATCCATTTGTAAATTTAAGTATTTGTTTATTCCCTCAAATTTCAAGCATTGTCTAGAACTTCTTGCTTTCTCTAGATAGCATAGATATGGAATTATCCTTCAAAGAAAGGAAACATACTGGGAAATTTAGATTCATTATAAGCAATAAAATGCCATATTTTTAATCCATTTGAAAGGGAATAACAGTTTGTGATATTTCAAAATTTATCTAAGAGGAAGTACTGATTAGCTAGTTTGGAGTGAGAGGGACTAAAAGAAGAATGCAAGCATTTATTCTAGCAATTCATCAGGCTTACTGGCTTCAATTTAGAAAAATGAGAAATCATTTTCAAAGGAAGAAACTTCTTTTACAAACTGTAAAGTAGATTTTGGGAATCGAAGAGTCTTGACTGTGATGATAAATTCCTTCACAATGTAATTGATATGTAAAGATATTGCCACTGTATAGTAAATGAATAAGAGAAAACAGTTGGGATGCATAATTGAGAGTTTTTGTTTTGTAATTTGGGTATTAAAAATGCAAGAGTGACTGTTGGTGGGATTGTAAACTAGTGCAACCTCTGTGGAAAGCAATATGGAGATATCTTAAAGAGATACAAGTAGAAGTACCATTCGATCCAGCAATCCTATTACTGGGTATCTACCCAAAAGACCAAATGATATTGTATAAGAAAGACACCTGCACCCGAATGTTTATAGCAGCACAATTCACAATTGCAAAGATGTGGAAACAACCCAAGTGTCCATCCATACATGAGTGGATTAATAAAATGTGGTCTACTGAATTTTTAAATGCATTTGAAAATAGGGCTCTTGAAGAATACAGTAGGAAAATTTATTTGGTTATTTGGCCCATGATAAAAATGAATCCAAATACAATGATAAAAAATACATAAAGATACCTCAGTGAAGAATTGTAGAAAAAATAAAAAACAAAGGGAAGTGAGGTATAAATGTGTGTGTGTGTGTGTGTGTGTATGTGTGTGTGTGTCGGGAAGAGGGAGATTGTGTCTACTTCAGGGCATGACTGGTCCTCAGAAGTCCACAGGGTATTTCCCAGAGGAATTCAAGACAAAGAGGTGATTTATTTAAGGGGCCCTAATTATGTGTATTCATTAATTCATTCATTCATTCATGCATGCATTCATTTTATGTTGAGGTTTGGGAAATAAGTAAACAGGTAGAATACAGGGAGGTGGATATTTAAATGAAATTATTTTTAAGCTCAGTTCCTTTTCATGCATATATTGGGAGCCAGGGTAAGTATCAAATATTATAATGACATCCTGAGTTTAATTCAGAAATTTCAAGAACTATCAAATGTCACTTGTCTTTATTATACTACATTATTATAGTATATGACTATAGTAGAAAGCTATATGACTTAGTAAGAAAAAGATAACAGTTTTACTCTAAGAAGTACAAATTTATATATTTAAAAAAATATTTTTATAAAGGTACCAAAAAGGCACCTCTGAAATTGTAAATACAAGTAGATATGGAGTTTAAGGTTTTCACAAATGTTCTTCTTCTTAGGAAATCATATACTGACCATCTGTATCCTGTGCCTTATATTTTGTTTCAAAGAAAATATATATCATGGCAAAAAAATTATATCTAAAACACGATTTGTGAGCTGTCAATTTGTACTGATGTGAATGCCTGGGGAGTTAATGTTCACTTATCACCTACTTTTCAATAACAGATTTTAGGTGAACTTTTCTACTATAAATAATTTCTGCAGTGATGATTAGTTAGTATAGCAAATTAAAACTATTTCATGTTTATATATTTTAATGAGGCTTCTAAAGTATCACCATGTAATTTATCTAAAGCAATATCATTATTCAAAGTTCCCCCCAAATTAAAACTTTGCAAATTCTAATTGTCAATGCATCTTTAGTATGTATCACCTGATTTTTTTTGACATGGACTTAAAGTTCTCCATGACAAAATAGATACATAAACAAAACATGAAGGCAGCCTGACCACTCTCCCAGGGAGGCAATGTCTTTTAAGATTATAAGAAAAGGTATAAGGAGAAAAATAATGATGGCAGTAATGTTTTCTTAGGAAAACAAACACACAAAAAACTTTTTCTCCCCTATATTTATTTTTCCTGGACCAAGCAAGCCAGTTTTGCAATATCACTATAGACAATTGCAAACCTAAGGCAAAAGATTCTATGCAAACAACTCCATTTCTTTCTCAGTGGCCCTGTCATGAAATACCAAATGTGTACACCTCCTTCCAGTTTTATATATTTTTGTCTATTTGATCTTCATAATCCTCCCCCTGTTAGGTAGACAGCAAGGGACCTCCAAGACTCTCCTAGGGACAAAGCGGGTACCTTGCCTTGGTGCTGCCTGGAGCAATTTCCCCACTTGGGAGGAAGAACAAGGGCGGTGGTCTTGGTGCTGTCCAACCTTAATCATGCCCCAAGCAACTGCCATACCTGGGCAGAAGGAGTAACGCCTGCAAACCAATTCAGGGAATCTCCTAGCCTGCTGGCCAGGTAGCCTAGGCACAATAGGATTTAGAAAGTGACCTAGAGTAATCTAAGGCTAATTATCATGTCATTAACTGTCCATCAGAGTGATTCCATAGTGTCTGAACCAAAAGGTGAGTGCAATCCAGACACTATAAAACTAGACTCCAGACCCTAATGAGAGCCCTTTTGTTATGACAGACCAGTCCATTCACCATTCCGTGGTGAATGTACCTTGTTCTTGCTCTGTAAACCTAAATTTTGCTCTTGCACTGTAAATCCATCTTATCCTTTCTCAATAAATTTCATTTCACACTTGCCTTGTCTTGGTGTGTCTGGTCATTCTTCTTCTAAGAGCGTAACAAGAACCGAGAACAGACAAGATTACCAACCCTGAACCCCAACACCCCCACCGAACCCTCATTAATACACAGACTCCACAGTGACCCATTCCTCTGCCTATGGGATTTCTTCACTGGGCATTAACATTCCTTTACCTTAGAAGTTGGTTGTGAGGCCCTTCCCTCAGTTCTCTGTTCGAATCTTAAATGATATCTTCTTACTTACCATGGTTATGGTTGGCCCTAGATGCATTTTGCTGTTGCTTTGCCAGTTTACAGGCCTTTTTACAACTTTAACTTGGGCTCACAAACTTGGGTAAAAACCATCAGAGGCAAAAATATCAGATATTTAATTCCCATGTGTCCCACCATAGGATGCACTGTAGGACACATGCCTCCATGTATATATCACATACACCAACCCAATTCAAGCAGCATGCCTTATCTACTACTAATCCTAACTTAGTGGTCAAATATTTACTGTCAAAATAGTAATACTTTCCTTTGCAACACCCATATTAATCTTACAATAAATGTTATTTTTATCTACCATAAGTTCTAATGTAGAGAAAAAATATTTATTCTTGTTCCATTTTTAAGAGTTAATGGAAGATAATTAAACATCTTATTAATACTATTTACATTAGATGTTTATTTTAAGCCATCCTTCAATCTTCAATAGCCATGTGACTTTCTTAATTATATGTAAATACCAGTTCCTTGAGACACTTTTTCAAGAGGATATAAATCAACCAAGTAAGAGACTGGAGCCAACAGAAAGATGCCCTGAGGCCTCAGTGGGAGACCATGAAGCTGGATATGAAGGTTCCTACGATTGCTGTGAATTAGGAATTAGCTAAGGGTCCAGAAGATCCCAGGTCAAGGCAGCAACCAATAATGTAGACCCAGTTCTTGGCAACAAGCTGACAAGTCAGAAAACACAAAATCAAAGCAGGGGCCAGGAAACTAGTGATATCAATGACCTTGGCAGGTCAAAATCTGGGACTTGTGAAGTCAAAGAAAAGAAGGGCAGGGCCAGTAAGTTCTGCATGATCAGAGTAGGAAAAGGCCATGATCAAGATGTCTTGTTTTGCATGAGGATGTTCCCAATAACTGTATGTAGAGAACAGACTGGTATTACATTCTGCCCTCTTCCTGCTCTGCACCTGACCTTGTACTTGACAGCAGAAGCAGGAAGAAATTATAGGTCCCTACCAAAGCCCAGTATGTGGACAAATGTTTTCTGTGAAGGAGCCTAGGTAATCACTCAGCACACATTTATTGAGCTCCTACTATGTGGCAGGGACAGAGATAGGCACTGGTGACATAACTAGAATTAAGACATACAGTACTTATCATTCAATTTATAATCCAGGAATGGATACAGATAAGTAAACAGGCAATCGCATGTAATAAGTGCTATGAGATGAAGGAATACCAAGTACTCTGCTCATACATAAAGGGGGCATCTAACACAGTTTCTAAAGTTTCTAGGGGTATAGAAAGCTAACTTGACTCTGTAAGCATAAGAAAAGAAGAGGGAAAAGTGTTTCAGGCATAAGGGAAAGTGTGTGCAAAAAAAGAGGCAAAGGTGTGAGAAAGAACATGTAGCATTAACAGAAATACCAATTCAAGTGCCTGAAGATACAGGCAGCTCAAAATGCCTGAAAGAAGTGCTGGAGCTTTAGAGGAAGTGTTTGAGAACTATGGCAGATTTTTATTTTTAAATGAAAGGATATTAAAGATTCTGTAGTCTGGACCTCAGAGATCCAAAACAGTTAAAGCATTTGACTAAAGTCACATGGAACCAGATGAAATGGTCAGGAGGGTAGAGATTTGGACTTTCAAAAGTGGCCGTCTCAAAACTTTGCCCACTGGAATGTGCCTTAACAAACATGCATGTATCTTAAACTTCCTCTTTTCCTTCCTCATTATTATTATTTTTTTTTTGGCTTTGACCTGAAATTTGCCCGCTGAGAAACTCCCAGTGCAGGCTGAGCAACCCTAATCTGAAAAGTTCGAAATTCAAAATGAATGCTGCAAAATTGGAAACTTTTTGAGCACCAACATGATACCCACCACAAGTGACAAATTCCTCACCTGATCTCATGTGATGAGTTGCAGTCAAAATGCCATTTAAACTTTGTTTCATGCACAAAATTATTTAAAATATTGTATAAAATTACCTTTAGGCTATGTGTATAAGGTGTATATGAACAGTAAATAAATTTCATGCTTAGATTTGAGTCCCATCCCCAAGATATCACATTATGTTTATGCAAATATTTCAAAACCTGAAAAAATTCCAAATTCCAAAATACTTCTGGTACCAAGCATTTTGGATAAGAGGTATTCAGTCTGTATATTAGGCTTAAAATCATTCTATTTGTGCTAACTCAGTGTCTAAAGCTGGTTGGTTACTAACCAAACTTGCTTTTCCTCCATGGTATTGGTCTTGGTATTTTCCTATCATCTGATCTTGATTTTTATTTAGCCTGAGCTCAAATATAGATATTTTAGTATTCCTACTTTAATATGCTCTTATGTCTTTATTTTTTTTATTTTTTTCAGCATTTTATGAGGGTACGGATGTTTAGGTTACTTATATTGCCCTTGCCCCCTCTCCCCCGCCAAGTCTGAGCTTCAAGCGTCTCCATCCCCTGGATGGTGAGCATCTCACTCTTTGTGTATACCTGTCCCCTCCTCCTCCCTCCCCCCTCCCCTCTGCCTGCCATCCAACAAATGTTATTCTTATATGTGCACTTGTGTGTTGATCAGTTAATACCAATTTGATGGTGAGTACATGTGGTGCTTTATACCTTTATTTATGTCTGATGATTTTATAAATATTCTAGTACTGCAGTTTAGAAATTTTGTTGAGCACCTATTAGGTGCCAGACACTGTGCTGGGTGATAAGCATCTCAAGGTGTCTAAAATGAGTCTTGCCATCATGAAGCTTATAGTCTCATTAGCAGAAGATATATAAAAACAATTGAAACTACAGCTTGGTACATACTAAAACAAATATATGAATCAAGAGGCAGAAAATCACAGAAGACTAACAAAAAATTCTACCTGATACAGTTAGTGAGCATCACGTAAAATTTGATCCATGTCTGGAAGAATGAGGAGGAGTGTGCAAGGCAGAGAAATCATCAAACTTGAAGACTCACAGAAGGAATAGGCAAGCCCAAAGAAAGGTGACAAGGAACTTCCTTATGGCTTGCAATTGCAGTTGATAAAGTTGGTGAATATTGTTGGTGAGACTGGACAGAGGTTGGAAATAAATTGTGAAGGTCACAGTTAAGATGAGGAATTTAAATTTTTCTAGTCAGCAACGCGAATCAGACAAACATTAGAACTAGCCAATAATTTACATTTCTTATCTTTTTAAAAATTAAAAAATCAAGGAAAATAACTCTGATATTATTGCAGATTATTGTCTGAATCATAGAAAAATTGGTGGCAATGAGTCTTATTAAGTGCTTGTTCCAGTAGTTCAAGTTAATGACAAGAGATGGTAAAAGTTCAGAAAAGAAGGCAGAATTCAAAAGATATTTTCGAGCTAAAATGGGTGAAATACCTGCATTGGGTATTAGTAGTGAAGCTGGAGAGAAATAAATAGATTCTAGGGATGCGAAGGAGGTAACGTTGACAAACCTTGCAGGATCTTTGGACAGGAGGAGTCCAAGTTTGCTCGAATGTTTCAGGCTTGCGCTGAAAGGAGAGCGAGGCTGTACATTGGAATGGGGAGATGGCCCATGATGTGTGGGTTACTTTTAGACCCATTTGACCTATCTTTTGAAACATAGAGGAGGAAATATCAAATAGGCAGAAAACTGTATCTGCAGCTTAGTGGAGAAGCATAGGCTAGAGACAATATAAATTTTATTTCCATAGATGATGATTTAAGCCAGAGTAGTGGATCAGTATGTCTTTGAAAAGAGTTCAAAGTGAGTACCTAAGAGTCTAGGACAGAGCTCTTAGAACTACAAACTTTAGAGCCTGAACAGAGGTAGGATGAGGTGAAGGAGATGCTACAGGGGTATACGTAGACACACGACAGAAATTGTGATGTCACAAAAGCAAAGAAAGTGTATCAAAAAGTAGGGAATAATGAACAGTTTTGAGTAAAGCTGAAATATCAAGAAATTGAGAGGACAAAAAATTAACAACATGAAATTCATTGATGACTAACCCAGTAATTTCTTTAAACAGTTTTTTGGGAAAGGCAGATTGGAGTGTTTTAAGGAGAGTTTGGGCAGGGAACTAACAGAGAAAGTTTGACTGTAAATGAGAAAAGAGAGACAGGAGAGTAATGGAGTGAGAAGTTGAGTTTGGTTACTTGTTTTATAACAGAAAAGAGTAGAGGATCCTGATGGCGGAAATTGCACAGAGAGAGTGAAGGAATAATTGGCTATCATTGCTTTTATGTCCACGTAAAACGCTCTTCCCAATGTAGAGATGGGCTATGGTCAAACAAAACTATATTGAGTTTCAGAGGTCCAAAGGTCACAGACATTGGGGAAACAGGGACGGTCAAAAGATAATTAATTGAAGGGAAATAAACTAATTTTGGAGTATGAACCTGTAGGAAGAATAGGGAAATCCAAGTATTTGCTCATGTTTTACATCTTGACTTATCAAAAGGTAACTGAATAGAAATTTCAGCTGTCCTCTTTAGTTCTAGAATCCAAATATGAATAAAAAAGGATCTACTCAGCAGGTTGCAAGCTTGTGCCTCTAAACATGTTTAGTTGAGCAAGAAGGCACAAAATGGAACCATATGTGTTTTCTTTTAAGGTAATCTGCTTCAGTAGTATTGTCAGCACTTCTGAGAGCCCTTTTCATATGCAGCTTGTCATACTTTTTATAAATACTGTGTTGAGTCATTTCGATGTCATCTATTAAGCCCTGCTTGCAAATATTTATTCATTGTTTTATGGGATTTATGAAAATAATAGCCTCTATAATAAGATCTATTGTAAAAATGTTAAATTACAAACAGATCTAACCAGGATATTATATTTCAACCATTCAGTTACACTTTAGGAACAGCCTAAAGATAGGTCCTGTGCCTAAGTTTAAAACAATTAAGCATTGTACCAAAGTCTGATGGTCAATAAATATAGGTGAGTTTGAGTCACAAATGAGATTCCTAAAATGATGATCCTTTAGGAAATATCTCATGTTTCTTTTCCATGAAACCAAATCCTAGGGCTATGATTAAGAACTCTCAAAGAGACTTTACTGTCTTTTGCTTTAAAATGACACTTTAAAACAGATATTCTTGGCCCTATTGACCTTGATATAGCACTTAACATTTGCATATTTCTGACATATTTCTATTAACATTGAGAAATCTATTTATGTTGGAGCTTAACACATATACTCATTTACAGTGGTCTGTGCTTTGAGCTTATAAGTTTTATTTAAACCAAAATCTTGTTCTTGGTAATCAGAATCACCTCCACTGCATTTCTCTCTCCCCACTAAGTCCTTCAAATACATTCTGCATATGCTGCTCATTCAGTAATTGCTCCACTGAAGACAGGCACACCAAGAAAAGTAAACAGTGAAATAAGCAAATCATAAAATTTTTCACATTATAACTGTTTGTAACTTATTCAGTAGTATTCTACAACACTTTTTTTAGTTGTTATTAATGTTTTATTATTTTAAATGTTATTTTTACACTGACAGATAAAATAGTATATATTTTCTGTATATTACATGATGTTTTGAAGTACATGTACATGGCACTTTTTTCCTAATATGAATGATTGTCATACAAATATCAGTTAAATGTATTGAATTTAACTGCTATCCTACTCAGTTTGGTCTCAGAATATATTTCTTCTTTTCCTTTCTCAGACTTACTGCCTGGTTTCCAAAGAGATTACAGCTCTATTTTGTACCCATATAGCTTCCTCTTAGTTGCATGGCAGCCAGATATTCTAGTTAGTTTATTCCTTTTCACATGCTGCTCTGTCAAAACTGTTCACTTACATTTTCTACAGATCACTACTAGCCACGAACAACACTGCTCTGTAGCAAACCTGCTGTCCATACTCTCTACACTAGCTGCCATTAAGTCCAGAACTTTCCTTCATTCTCTAGGGCATGTCACTCATGTGTTTCAGCAAATGCCAACTGTCCCTTATATCTAGTATACTATCCTTCCATCAGGGACATTTTATAAGTATTTTGTATTCATTTCACTTGGCACTTTCTTCTGTCTAGCAAATACAATTCATTCATTCACTCCTTTTGGTTTTTCTCACCAAGTACTGTGCTCCCAATCCCAGGACTAAAGTTTTCTAATGTATTTTACTTTCTCCTCTATGATGGTATTTTTTCATTCAGCCATTTCTTTCAATTTTGCAGTCTGCAAAGGACCATTTAAAAAAAAACTCACAATTTTTGGAAAAGAAAAAAATTTATAACATTATCTGCTTTCTCATGTGGACAAGAAAAATTGGGCTATATTCACTTTAAAAATAAGTAGTGAAGAGCTATCACTACAATATTGTATTGTTTCTATGTAAATGTGTATTTCTTCTTTTGTGGAAGAACATGGGATATTATACAAATAGTACAGATATTCCCCTGTAATAAAAGCCATAATGTTAGAAAGTGAGTAACATTCACAGCTTTAATCTATGGCAATGAGTTTTATCAGTAAGAATGTCAGAGAACATAAGCAGTTAAGATTCCTGGAGGCAAAACGTACCCAATTAAGGTGATTTACCACATTCCAAAATGACTTGACAAGTACATTTAACTCTCTAAAATGGTATCTGTTCCTATATCTGTCATGGATTAGAAAATTATGGGAATTCAAGATATCATCATCCCTATCACCACCACCACCATTATCATCATCAAAGGCATTTATTAAGTATATTTCTATGATGGATCTGCTACTAAAATCTTTTAGCTATATGGCTCATATCATCAAACAATTTCTATTATGCTACAGTAATATTAAAAACCTATATTCAACACATGCATACATTAAATAAGTGAATGTCCAGGCCAAATAATACTTTGGTACTTCACTAAATTCAACATATTATAAGCTAAACAAGTTGTGGATGACTTAAATCAAGAGTTTATAAAACTTCTTCTGTCTAAGGCAAACAGTAAATATTTTCAACTCTGTGGGTCATATGGTCTCTGTAGCAACAATTCAGCTCTGCTGTGGTAGCATAATAGCAGAGATAGAAATATATCAATAAATGACCATGGTTTCAGTTCTATAAAAATGTATTTATAAAAATAAGCAGTGTGTTGTATTTGACCGCCAGGCCATAGTTTGCTGGCTCCTAATTTACGTGATGGAGGAAACTAATGTATTTGTAAAATCTCATTTTTTACAAGACGCAAAAATAACCAGATTTTAAAGGTAAAGAGATAATGATATGAGTCATCAAACCATCCTGGCTTTCAAGAGAGAAAACAAAATTTTTAGAGGCCAAATATAATGAGAAACTAAAAATCCAAAGAGTGAGCTGGTACTAAAGCCTGTGGCTGCTTGTGGAGTATTTACTAATCCCCAGTGGCATAAAGCTTTGGTTTGAATGATCCGTGGGAGGAGAACTGAAAGCAAAGACTTGGGTCTCTGGAATATAAGAAATCAGACTGTAAATCTCTCTATAAGGCTGTAACTCTAAGACACAATCAATGGATGATCTTAAAAATAAAATTTTATATAGATAAATAGGCAGGTAGATAGATAGAGAAATAGAGATAGGCAGAAATAGAGATAGATAAATTTAGGCCACAAAGGATTGGTAAGTATATATACTGAAAATTGATAATCCCAAAACATGGGCATGAATTTCTAATTTACATTATCTTTGTATCATCCAAAAATGCAAGCTCATAATTTAATTAAATGTGGTTTTAAGTTGGTTGTACCCTGAGGCATCTGGAATAAGTAAAAAACTCAGACACATCGAGTGTTCTCATGCATAAACTTCCAAGGAATATGAACTCAGAGTAAGGAAAAAGTCCTAAACCACATGCAGAAACAAACCACCATAGTTATCTTCAGTAGAACCTTGATAGTAATATCAGACCAGCAAAGTCTGCAGATACCGGAACTATCATACATAAAATAAAAAGTTAGTAAGTATTTAAAAAAATGAAAGAGAAATAAAAGTGTTAGTCAAGGGCAAGACATTATTACAACTATCAAGGCATTGATGTAAAAGAAAATCATAGAAGTAAAAATGTAGAAACTGAAATTAGAAACTTGTTGGAACAATTAAACAGCAGATTAGTCACAAGTGAAGAGAGAGTTAGTGAAATGGAAGGTAGAACTAAAGAAACTGTTCAGAAATCAGCACAAAAATGAGACATACAAAAGACATGCTAAAAGACATAACCCTTAGAAGTCTAAGATATGTAACTTGAGTTTCATAAATAGAGAATAAAATGAATAGGAGAAAGGCAATGTTCAATGAGGTAATTAACAGCTAAAAAATTACCATATTTGAAGCCCAACCAAATCAAATAACAATAAACCCAAAGGCATCCTTACCATGACATATTACAATGAAAGCAGAAAAGCTGACTGAGAATAAAGATGGATTACAAAGGAACAGTAGTTAGACTGATATCTGACTTTGCAGTAGCAATAATGTAAGCCAGAGAGCTTTGGAACAATATCTTTGACATTCTGAGAAAATATAACTTTCAGCATAAAATTGTAAAATTCCTTGCAAGAATAAGAGTAAATTCTTTTTTAGATTAAAAAAAAAATTGAGAGAGCTTACTATGAATAGTTCTTTCTAAGGAATTTCTAGAAGATGAGCTACCTTCATGAAAAAGTTAAAATCATTAATTACACTCTGAAAATCCGTATAAAAAAAGAAAAAAAGGAGTCAAAATTATTAAAAAGGAAGGACTAAGAGTGATAGAAAAATAGTAAGAAGAGAAAATGGCAAATGTAAGGTTAATCTAAACAAAACTTGATGGCATAAAACAATAAAATATATAATACATGGATAGTGAACGTTAGAATTAAAATATGGAAGAAAAATATATTTGAAGATAAAAAATTCTAAGGTCCTCACATTGTTTGGGAAGAGAGAATAGGGATTCCTTCATTATGGACATGGAAAGTTAAAAATGCATGCTAATATTTTGGGGACAACCACTAAAAGAGTAGAGGTAGAGTATATAATTTCCAAACTAGTAGATTGAAAATATGTAAAGCTGGGGAGGAGGGAAGGAGACAAGCAAGGAAACAGAAAAAAAAATACTCTGTATCAATTCAAAATAAAAGCAAGAAAGGAGAAAAATGGTATATAGAAAAAGAGAGCAAACATAAAATGCAGAAACAATGTCAAATTTATCGATTCTATAATAAACATAAAAAGACTAGATGTTAAGATTAAAAGACAAAGACATCAGAACAAATCGAATGATACAACAACATCTATAGTCAACAAAAGAATACTATACGAAACAAAAAAAGTTAGCATCCTATATTATTATCCCACAAAGTAGACTTTAATGGAAAGGACATTGCTAGCAATAAATAATGATAAAAATTTCAATTCACCAGGAGGATATAGCAATTACAAATATTTATACTGCTAATAATATGGCTTCAAAATACAAAATTAAAAAAATAACAAACTTCAAGAAGAAGTTAAGTAATATGAATGATAGTTGTTAAAAGGGACCTGGCAAGATTACAGAAACTGATGTAAAATCAACTGTGACTGATTTTTTTAAAACAAACTTATAACTTGCTGTAGAATTTCTGAATAGACAGGCAGCTTAAAGATAAGCTAGTAAAACCACTGCTTTTAAGAATAAAGAAACTGAGATCCCAACAGGTTTGGTAATCCACCAAAAGTCAGACAAGGCATATTGGCAAAACTAAGAAGAGAAGCAAAGTAACCGACTTCAAGATCAGATTTTTTTTCTATTTTACTACCAACTTAATTTAAGTATATTGCACACAGTCCCACTCTCAACTGCATTTCTCTTATAACACAAATGTACTGGTTTTATTATTTTGTGTTTTTTTGTATGCTTTTCCACCCTTCCCTTCTTTACCTTATTTGGCAAGAGATGTAGCTTAGTGCTAAAACAGAAAGTGGAAGACATGCAGAGATTTCAGATAAGGTGAAATAAAAAAGTTGTAGATAGCAAATACATAAAACCTACTTGAAAGAAGACACAGAGTTTAAATTCTGGTAAAGAATCTTTCCCCCATCAAGTTAAATGTAAGTAATACTTACGTCCAGTCCTGGGAATAAATACTCTGGATTCTGCTGGGTATCACTTATGACTGGAAGAATCTGGACAACATCAAAAGTCTGGAGAATCCCATACTCTCCTTCACTATTCACAGCATGTAATAAAGTTATAAAGTTGGTGGGAAAAATATTAATAATGGAGGTTGTGTTCCAACAAGTGTCACACAGGTGAACGAACAAATGCCTATGAGTAGTCTCATGCTTCCATAATTCTTCTACCGTCAAATTCTTAAACTTCTAAACCTACATTGTTCACAGTATTTTATTATGATACTGCTCTCTACTCATTGCATTATCCCGACATCTTTTGTTTAACCTCATGATTCCCAAGCCTTCAACTCCTCTTTATTCTCCAAGTTTACAGACATTCTTCTAATTTAATTTCCTTCTCTACTGTCAATTGCTTCAACTGTCATCTCATCTACACCCTTACTAAATTCTTAAAAAGCACTCTTAACTGCAGTGATATGGACTCATCTACCTTCTATACTACTGTACTTAGGCTGCTGATGATGCTGGAGCAAATCACAGGGCCAATGTAGATAAGCCCCGATACAATATAAGGCTTCCAATTTCATCTGCATCATCAGGAATCCCTTTAGTTCTTTAAAAACACCTAGATTTCTAATTCCCTTTAGGGACTACCTCAAATATTTACCACTGTTTATAAGTTTGTTACTGTGCTTCTATTGCTTTTTTGAATATATTAGCTTGAACATATGAGCATTACAGAAAAAAATGGAGAACAAAGCCTTCAATTCTCCACTACCCCAAAATTTTCTAGTATTCATTCAAGATCCAATTATGAGTATCTTCTATGTGCCACACACTTACCTTGTCTCCTTTTTATTGTCTTAGGGACACTCCTCTAATACAAAACAAACCTTTACCTTTTCTTTTGATTCTTTGCCTACAGATGCAGAGAATCTCCATCTCTTCCAGAAGTTTTAAAAATAAATTATGTTTTCTCTTTTTTAAGCACCTCCTTCCATCTTCTTTCATTTTATTTTAAACACATTTCCCCATCTCTTTCATCTTAAGAATTTGCTTCCCTTAGGTCCAGATGCCCCTTAGTCAATCACTATCGTTCTGCTATCCATGTCTTCAAAGAACCTTGAAGGGGTGGTCTCTGCTTTAAGTTTCTAATCTTTACTTCCCATTGATTATTAGATCCTCTGTAGTCTGGTTTCCTTTTGACCACACCTCAAAAATTGCTATGGAAAGTAATTACCAGAAAAAAAAAAAAAGCTCATTCTTGAGAAATTCAATGAATATTTTTAGTTCTAACTTGACTTCGTCTTCCTCAGTCTTCAAATTATTTACTGCTTTCTCCTTTTTAAGGTTGTCCTTTTCCTTCAGATTCCTTTTTTTCTCAAAATGGCTCCTTAAATAACCAAGAATCGGTGTTCAGACTTCTTATTTCCTTACTCTATATACTCTTCCTTTGAAAGGTAAACTTACTATGAGTCTTGGTTTACATGGATTGAAACTGGACTGTTGACATTTATTCAGATTAATGCATAATGTCATCCTCTCTTGACTTAACTACATAATAGCCCTTTACTGATTTCTCTGCTTATAGTTATTACTCCATTCAATTCATGCTCCATAATGTGACCAGATATATTTTTTTAATGTAAAAATCTAACTGTCACATCCTTACCTAAATATCTTCATTTAACTCTCTAGCTTTTAGAGGAATTATAAGAAAAAGACTCCTCAGTCCAGCATATAAAGCCCACTATTGTCTGGCCCCAACTAAACTTACCAGCTTTCTGTCCATGATGCTACACCATATATATTATACTTGAGCAACACAATACTACTACCATCAGTATCCAGGCCTGCTATTCTCTTTTGCACTTCCATAGTTTTGGTGCTTCTCTCTCAAAGCACAAAATCTTTTTTTTAATGAAATTTTAAAAGTCACCTTCTCAACCATGGTTTAGATTCACCCTTTTGTTTTTGTTTTTGTTGTTGTTGTTTTAAAAGAAATTCTCTGCCTGGTTGACTATTTCTCAACGGTAAGGATTAGTGCACATGTTACTACCTCAGTGAAGTCCTTCCAGGCTCCCTTGGGTAGGGTTAGTATTCCTTATTGTAGCCAAGACACTTTATCTCACTCTCTGTTATCAACTTTCCACATTGTATTGAATGCTTTGCTAGCTGCTTCTCTTCACCAATGGACTGTGAGCTCCTTGAGGACAAGGTAGTCAAAGCAAAGCAGAATGGTTGGAACACAGTGAGTACTGGATAATTTGATGTCGGCTGCATTAATGGCCTGCTCTGACAACTGATGCCTTGATTGTATTGATGAATGCCTAAGAGTTTCCAGAATTGAAGTTCATATCTTATGTCAGGTGAAGTAGGTGTGTTTGTAAGAAAAAACATAACACAAATATAATAAAATATAATAAAAAGTCCACCCCTTTTATCCCTCTGTTTTTTCTATTTCCATAATTCTATCTTTGATGTAGGATTCACCTCTTCCTTTGAACTCAACATCTAATCAGTCACTACCAATTAAATTGTCATTAAATATAATCACTTTCTCAACCATGATTTAGATTCACCCTTGTTTTCTATCCTTTTTATTCCTACCTGATTTTAGACATATCTCACTCAGACTGTTATCATAGTTTCCTAATTATACCAGTATTTAATTTCACTTGCCTCTGCCATAATCAATCCTATATATTACAGTCCTACATTAATATATCTAAGGGGCACCTTGAGCCTATTTCTCGCCAAATAAAAATAATAACAAACTAAAAACAAAGAAACAAACTTGCAAAATATTAAATAAACTATACTAGCTTAGTATTTAAATTCTCCCATACTCTGGCCCCAGAGTTCCTTTCTGGCTCCATTTTTCACCATGCCCTGACCTGATCTTTGTAGTTATACAATAAGCACCACAGAGCAGGAGCCATGTCTCCTGCTCTATTATCACATTCTGTCATCACCACATAGCACATTTCCGAGCAAATGCTAGATGCTCAAATCTTGTTAAATAAATTAATGAAAGGATGTGGAGTTTTTCAAAATTGCTTGTTCAAGTACTTCTTCAGTGGGCATGGGTAGGGTGGTAAGTGAGGAGACAGGGTGAGAAGTGGGTAGAGAATAGGGCAAGGGACTTAAGCTGGTATGGTTGGACTGTAGTGTCCACTTCTATTTCCACCAGAGCCACTCACCAATGCTATAGGTATTAGGTTTGTATTTTGGAGGTTGGCAAAACTTTTCATATGAAAGAGATGAGTTTTAAACCGGATGGACCACTTATTTTAATATAGAAAAGTGTATGAGACCACTTACTTTAAACTTGATGAAACTGAATTTCCTCTTTTATTTCACAGAGTTGTTATGAGGATAAAATGAAATAATGTATATAAAGTGCCCGGCTGATGGTATGAAACTTTATCTCCTCTGCACCAACACACTGCTTTTGCCAGGAAGGCGAGGACTAGAGTGAGACAAGTCAGTGGTAGGGGCACAAAGTTTAAAGGGGCACTCATTTTCAGGGTCATGCACCTGATCTACAAGTCATGACCTACTGGCCAAACTAGACTTCAAACCTTTCTCAAACATGTTGCTTATTCTTTCCACCAAGACTATCCTCCTAGCCAATTAAACCCAAGGAAAGCTTACCTAGAATATAATAAAAGCTTCTGTGGTCACCCACCAAGAGTATATATTTATTCTTTCTCTCTCTCCCCTGAACTCCCGTGAATCTTTGATTTATACCCTTCAAACTTAACTCTTTCTGATAGTAGTGTAATATTCCTGCCTAGCTGCCCATCTTAGCTCACCTGCTTGATGCAAGTTCTCT
>CAUYRB010007506.1:37500-57885 GCA_963574695.1 Propithecus perrieri
AAACAAAGGTAAAACTTAGCCAGTGCTCCAGTGTGTTTTATTTATATTTGGGTCACGAACTATGGTAGGCCACATAGCTGGGGTCCAAGACTATTCAGTGTATGAAGGCTACCCTGGAGCTTGGACTGACCAAAAAAACAAAAGCAAACAAACAAAAAGTAAAAAAAGAGGAAGAAAGGAAGGAAAGAAAGAAAGGAGATGGAAAGGAGGTAGAGAGGGATGGAATGAGGAAAAGAGGGAGAAAAAAATTCTGACAGATATTTTCATAAGTAGATAAGAGGAGTCGTGGGCAGCAGGTCCCCTTTCCTCTGGCCCTTTGGGCCCACGGCCTCTATTCTGACCTCAGACCCCAGCCTGTTGCCTTATTGTTGAGAACAGATCAGTGATTGCCATGGAACACAGCCTAATTTTAACTCACCAGATGTTGCAGAAATGATTTCTATTGCACTGAGGTATCAGCCTTCTACATCCAACCAAGCTTATTTGCCAAAGATTAGAACAAAATAAAACGAGATAAAAATAAACACACACTTACCCTTGCCCCTCCTTCTATCTTCTCCTGTCCTTTCTTCTAGCCACCTCCTCCCTCATGGATTTTTTTCTCTCATGAGAGGATCCTGACGACCACTGTATCTTATCGGGTTGATTGGCCTAATTATGCTGGTTTTCCACACATAATTTGGGCTCTATGCAGAGGAAATATAGTACTTATTAGGCCCCCATAACATAAACTAACTGAAGGTCTTAAAAATTATAAAACCACAGTGAGATATTGATAAATGGCTAAGAAATGTCCAGTTGAAAAATATATGAAATATGAGATTTTCTCAGCATCATGCAAGAGCAATGCCTAGTTAAAGCTATAGTTTGCAAGTTAAAACCACCATCTTTGCTCCAAATTTTAAATATCTTAAAAACGTGAGCACCTTTAAAGTTGCTTATCATATTTTTATAGCTCTAACTTAAGTAATATAAATCCACTGTCCAACTTAAAGTTTCCAAACCATACTAAATGATGCCTCCCTCCTCCTTCTGTTTGTGTAACTATTGATCAATTGATCCATCCATCTATCCATCCATACATCCATTCATATATCTGTCCATATCTGTGTCTGTCACCTAGTACACCCAATACTTGACAAAATTTATCAGCAATTCTTACTATTAAAACTTTATTGAGCTTTTTTCTCCTAAGCATGTTACTCATATAATTAAACATTAATGAAAACACTGTGGACTGTTATGAGTTGTTCTGCCTTGTTTATAATATACTAGGTCAGTAATATAAACTTATACTGTTTGTTCCAAGTATGTATTATGGCTGATTATTTGGAAAAAATATTTCATCATAGATGTCACTTGTGATTCAGAATTTTATGTTCACAAAATACTCATGGTATTACCTTTTTTTAAACCCACAAAATATTTTCTTAACTTTCCTGTATGTTTCTACATGAAATTTTATAGTAAGTAAAGGCAAAATTGAAGAAAACCCTCAAAAGCAGATATGCTGCTATGATGTTATTGAGATATAAAGTTGAACTCTGAATTCCAGTACTATAAAAAATGCTTATTGGAAAATATTTTTATGAGTTTAATCTGATCACACCCAATGTCCAATTGAAGCAGCTTAGTTTACAAGTGTATGGAATCAATTAAAATAAGCAAAACATGTGTTTGTTATCAGGAAAGTGAAGACACAGGTTTTGGGTACAATTAATTATCTAATCCTCCAGTGATGACTTTCAGAACGATACCTCCATCAAAGCTACATGACAAATGCTCTCATACACAAAAACAGGAACGAGCATACTCTATTTTAAATTTAGTAATATTATTTCTGATAAAAATGGATGTGATTTACAATATGTGGAACATTAATCATTTATGGCACATTTTAATGACAAGAAATGATTATATCATGTTTATACAAAAATGATACTATGAAATGTAAGCAATGAAATACATTTTAAAATAGATTCAGTGGAATAATCTTTCACTACTGATTTTGAGGATTAGACTAACACCTGTCTTGTAGTTATCAGCACTACAACAGATTTGGCTACATATGTTTTAAGCATGTGATTTAATTTGTGTTCTATCGGAATCCATATAAGGGGGAATTATTATGTGTATATTTCAATCATTTCATGCCTATACATAGGTTTACATTTAAATTGTTTAATTAAAGAAAGATAGGCTTTGTGATTTTTTGTAGTTCTATTTCAACTGTGTATTTTACTGTCATTCATCTCAAACAATTTTAACCAATATTTCCTTGAATTATTTGTTTCCTTTTGTTATCTTACGTGCTATTAATCAGATAATCATTGGGTTACCAAGTTCTATTTTGAAATAAATCCTTCTGGAAATTTTTCAGATAGATTAATAAAAAGGCAGGGGGTATGAAGGATGTTTAACAGTCATTCGTATCTTAGCACGAGTTAGTTTAATTAGCTTCGCAGGTAGTGTTAGTATGGAGCTAGAGAGATGCTAACTCATATTCTTGTGAGTGCTTATAATAATGAGTTAACATTTATTAACTGCCTGTAAAGTTCCAGGCACTGTGCTAATGGCTAGACATACAGATAGTACTTTAAAATCTACCTTCTTGTTAATAAGACTAAGTGAGAGCCTGAGTGCAGGTAGAAGGGAGGGTGCCATAGGACTGGAGGGTACTACTTTGGTCCATGGAGTGAGCCACACAGATCTGGACTCAAGCCTGTCTCTGCTACTGTTTGCCCCTATGAGGACATACACACAGCCTTGAAACTTTTCCTTCTGCATTTGTAAAATGGGAATGAAAATATTTGTCCTGTAGAGTTGCAGAGTTGCTGGGAGGATTAAACAAAGACATAGCAGGTGCTTAATCATGGTAGGTATTATTGTGTGACTATAGGTAAGAAAGGAATGGTAGCAAAGATGTATATTTACATATGATATATACAATTAAAATAAAAAGTTTATGGACAAATGGGTCAAACACAAAGAAAACATAATTATTTTATTCTTTGTAATGGCCAATATCTTTTTAAGCAAGAAAAATTATAGATATTATTAAAGTTATATCTCCTACAAGTAAGTTTATCCATCTGACAATCCAAAGTAAGATTATTCATTTTATTTCTTATTGTCACTGAAATCTATATCCTTTCTTATGATTAGCCAAGTTCATCTGTCACTTGATAAATGCACTCTCTGAAAGTGATGCAAAATAGCACAAATCACTTACAACAAGGTGGTGTTTTTTATTGGCCATATACATTAATACTAATCATTGTGGATTACCTTTAAATTTCTTAACCAATAAAACACATTAATATGGAACACAGCTTGTTACTCTGATAGTTGAAATCAGGGGAATGTTGCTTTCATCAAGATATCTTAACCATATTTTAGAAAAAAATTAAAATCTCTCCTTTCACATTTCTATATATATGATCAAATTATTTTAAACACCTTTAAAATTGAGCGAACTAAGCATTATGTAATAACTGTGTACCTTGCAGAATTCAGAAAAAGTTATGAGAACATTTTAAAAATTGTTTTTTTTTCCTTGACTTTAAGTAATCTATTGTTTTTGAGGAAAAGGAAAGGAGGGTATGGAGGGTAATTGACAACTTTGAATATTAATGTCTGCACCACAATTAAGTTGAAACTGTTGAAAGGCAGCCCCACTCCCAATGCTCAATGTGTCTGTGGCCTCCTACATAAAAGACAATAATGGTAATTAACTTGCTTAATAGCAAAATTTTAAAATATTTTCTCAAATAAATTTTCCCAAAAACAGTTTTGCAAAAACTCACAGAATTTTTTAAAAGGATAAAAACACTATTAATATTAACATTGAAATATATGGCTATTAAGAAAGCAAAATATTTTTAATATAAGATGAAATTTTATTTTCCCCGGTATAGTATGTTGGTGTGTCTACAGTGAATATCTGCCTAAAAAGTAAGCAAGATTTATATGTATAGTAAATGATGCAGAGTGTTTTGTCTCTGTAATTTGACCAAACTAATTAGTGTAGGTGACATAGAGAAAAGGTGTGTTTGCAACTAGCACCTATGATAATACATTTTATCACAAAGCAGGATTGTGTTGAGCAGATTGTCCGCTGAATGCCATGTGATATGTTTAGTGACAATTCCTTAGAGAAAAATATTTTACAATTTTAATTCTGCTATTCTAAATGCAACCATTTGTTATTTACTTTCAAAGAGTTGTAATCGAGTTATCTGAAGTAAAGTAAAATTTAACAATTTTAAGAATACTATTGCACAGCAAAATATGAATGTCTAATTCTATCAAGCTTTTGGAAAATTTAAAAATATGCCTTTTGAAGACTATACTAAACTAAAATTTAAATATAATTTTAAAAATATTTTATTTATGTGTGTTAATATTAAATTTCAATGCAGTATTAAGCACTAGCACAGTGCCTTAGAGTAAGTACAGGAAAATTTTTAATGTAATTTAATTATTTTTCTGCAGTGTTTACTATGATATTTTTCAAACACCTTGAATAGATTGCAATTTGTCTTTTTTGTTAGCTATATAATTTCAATCCATAAAATAGTTGAACTTTTTAATACATTTATTGGACTATATTTTTACATATTTTCCCATTTAGTATTCACTTTAATATAAATAGGAATTCTGCTTATTTAGGAGATGCCTTGTCATAAAATGGGAAGGAAAATCTGATCTAGTATTTTAAAATAAAGGATAGATTCTACTGAATATATTCCTAAATAAATTATTCATTTCAGCACGATACTATGTATTTTCATTCTAAAATGTTTTATCTAATCCTCAATTCTGAGGTCATTAGAAATCTGTCTTGATAATGTTTATTCATATATTCATTTATATGTATGTATATAATATGGAATATGGAATTTATATTACCATAAATTTTTTAAGTCTAAGAAATTATGCCTTACAAAGTGATTAGATTTTTGGAAATAAATTGGAAGTTCTAATTTTCTGGATAATAACTGGTTGATTCTTAGGAAGGAAATAGAGCTATATCTATTTGTGCCCCATCAAATAAAGAATGATGTTCTCATTTTCTTTAATTTTTATCTTGTTTTTCCACCAGAGCAAAAAGTGTTTCTATTATAAATCCTGGAGGGTGACTCTCAGTTGTTTCTAGCATGTGCTGCATATTGTTAATATGATGCTTAGAGTATAAGCTTTGATTTGAAATCTGCATTTTCTTCTTGGTAGCTATGTGACCCTGGATGATTTCTTAACCATCCTGTAGGATGAGGGTAATAAAATCTAACTCGCAGTTTTGTGGTTTGAGATTAAATACAATAATGCATGGAAAATACTTAACACAGTGCCTGGCACATAAATGATAACTCTTACTATTTTCATTTGTCAATGACTCTAAAGAAGAAGGTTTGAAAAGATTAGATATAGAAATATAAAGCACAGAAACAAAGCTCATAAAATACTGTCAGATCAAAGAACAGTGTCTGCTTAACATACTCGAAACAAATGTATTTTTTCTTAAAAGATCTGAATACTTGACTTGTTAGACCGTTTTAAGCATATGTTAGATATGTTCTCAAATGTATTTCTTTTAATCTTACTGATATATATTATTTTAAAAATATTTTCCCTAACAGTTTTATTTTTCACTTAATGTGATGTAAATGGTACATACAAATGCACCCATATTAAAGATATGCATATTTCACACAAAAATAAATACACACGGACACAAATACGTACACACATATCTTACCACTGACTGGAAATTGAAGAAAGAAGATTGGAGGGAATCAGAAATAATGGAGCTTGCCATACTAGTGTTGTTAGAGGGTACGGGTATGAAAACTGGGGAAATGCTGCCGTGGCTGAAGTCATCAGGACAAAAATATCTAAAAGTCCTTTTACTACAAATCTACACACACACACACACACACACACACACACGCACACAAACACATACACAGTTATACTTTAATTTATGACACACACTTGTATGTATTCATATGAGTGTCTTCACACATCAGAATTCCTCTTTAAAACCAAATGTACTTTAAGAGCAAGATCATCTCCATTTCCTAAACTCAGGAATGCCAGCATTCATAGTCAATGTTTTATCTTAATTGAAATAAGGAAAAGGCAGGGCCAAACTACAGTTTGTGAGCAATTGATTACCTAGGTGTATAACAATAAAAGGAATATAAACATATACAATTGGAGTTTGGTTCTACGTTTTGTATTTCTACATCTAATCTTTTCAAACTTTTTTCTTTAGAATCATTGACAAATAAAAGTAACAAGAGCTACCACTTATGTACCAGCTACACTCATTGATGAAAACATACACTTTTAATATTTAAGAGTATTCACAAAAGGAGAAGTATTATTAGAAGCGGAAACATTTTCCTTTCTAACAATAAGAATTATACACCTAACAATCTGGTATCAGAGAAAAACCAAAATCAAACAAACCAGAACAACAAAAACAACAACAACATCTTGCACAATGAAAATATACTTGTCAGGAATTTTAGAAAAATACTTGAAGTACGTTTATCTTCCTTCTCTCTTTCTGTTTTCACTTTGAGAACACAGAAAAGCAAGTACAAAAACTGGATTTGACAGATACTCACTAAGGAATTCTATCTGTATTACAGTAAACATATTTGAAATAATGCAAGCTCAAATAAAAATGCCTAAAAGATGTCATGTTAATAATATAAGTCATTACAAAATTAAATTAATTGGAAAGAATTCAGATTATCATTATTTATTGCTAAGCTCACTGAAAAGTTGTACAGGAACAAGGGCACTTGTGATAGTTTTGATACATTTAGAAAACAAATCCTGGCATCTGTTAAGTGTTTTCCAAAATCTATATTGTTTGTTCATTCTTGTAAATATATGACTGAACAATTACTATAAAAAATACACTGTGCACATGAAAATGTGCAAAACCATGAACATTTAAATTAATACTAACGAGATAAACTATCTGCCTATTTCATTCACAACAGCTGCACATATTTTAAATGGCTCAATTAAAGTTTATTCAGACTGGATAATTGATCCAACGTGGAGAGTGACGTCAGCATTAGATATTTTATAAGATAGGGTTTAAAATGAAAAGTAAAAAATTATTCTGGGAATGTTTTCTTAAGGAATAAAAAGAGCTATTCAAAAGCATCTAAATAAGTAGAAAATATACCTCACTTTTCATATGCTAAATAATGTTTTTCTCAATTATGAAATATCATACATCTATATATTCATGTTCTTTCCTTTCCATTTTCAGGTTTTAAGAATGACTCATTCTTTAAGTGATTTAAGAATGACTCATTGATTTTTAATCTTCCTCTGTTAGCATATTTAATTTTGTCCAGGTTACTTTATATAGTTTTCACATGAAGTTGCTGTTTTGCTAAAAAACAGATATATCTAGTCCCTTGCAACAGAACTGAACCAGACTATGGATTTACTGAAAGATTTAACTGAAAGTTAAATGAAAGTTAAATCTACAAAGCAAATATATACAGATGAGAAATGATTGCATAGACATATAATATTACATAATACATGTATCTGTCAGAAATGAATTAAATGCAAAAAATTGTAGTTTTGTTCACACAATTTACATTTTTATATAAACTCTGAGATTTTTGTGTTGTAAATATATAATAAATAGAATATGTAATTGAAGTATAAATGTACGAATTTTATATCTGTAATATCTGAAATATAGCAATAAAGCTAAAGAAATAACTTCGAATATTGTGAAAGGCTAATTCATTTTAAAATAATTATTTATTTAATCTTATTCTAAGAGCAAATGATGGAAAAGATGAACCAGAGTGTTTGTATGATTGTTTGAAGTTACTTCATTATGAATTGTATGTATTTTCTCTGATAGCCTAGAAATTCCACTACCGTGTCATAAAAAGGAAGTAGAAAGAATTTGCCACAATCATTTTTTATTTAAGGAGTCAGTAATCTACTTTACTTAGCTGCCAAAAGCTGAATACCATTTTGGTTTTCCTGGACAAGATCTTTCCTCATCACCTTTCATTTTGATCCACTTAGAGCTACTGGTGGTTAGAGTGAGAGGACATGTCCCTCACCGCCACTGCAGAGGCCAGCCCTTGCCAATTGTCATCCCACGTGTCAGGTAAATAGAACTTGAGCCGTGTCTCCCTCCATACTCCCTGCTTTCTTTCTGGCTGTACATCAGGTTTCTGAGCTTGCCGGTTGCAGGGGTACTAATCCACAGAACTGAGTGAAATTCCTTTGTCAACCTCCGATGCCTTGGCAACTAGAAAGAAGGGTCAACAATATTTTTTTTCATATTGTTTCCTAAAGAAAAAGAAAGAATAAGATGAAAAAAATTTGACTATCACCTGAAAAAAAAATTTGCAAGTCAAAGAGAGTCCGCAGATACACTCACAACAATACGTTAAATTTTACTCTAATAATAATGATTTTCAAAGCACTGTTAAACATGGACTAAAATCCCACTCAGGAGATTTTTTTTGCATTCTTCATAATTACTAACTAAACAGTTCTAAGAGAGACACAATACATTTTTTCTCTCATGGAGTTCTAATTTTCAAAGAAAATTTCGAGGAAGATATGTTATCCTTTCTAAATTACACAAAAAATTCTAACATATGAGATTGTTACAAGAAAAAGAAAAGCATTTTTTATCTAATACTCAGAGCATTTCCAGATCAAGTGTGTAAAAGATTAACTTAATTAGCACAGTAAAAATTAAAGAGAAAAAGTTAAAAAATAAAAATAGGATATATTTGGTCTTTTTCATGTAAAGGCAAAAAGCATGTATTTCAGATCAGCCCTATCTCTAAAGAATTTTTATAAAACCATCTTTGTCATTGTCCTTTGCAGCAAACATAGTCTATATTTGATCTACACCAAAATTATTTGATAATTTTTATCACCTATGTATTCACAGAACATTTATTGCCACACAAAATTTAATTTTAATAAAAATCGTGAACTTTCTGTTTTATTATGCATATATCTATGAATACACACCTATACCTACACACACGTAGTTCATTATTCTTGACTGTGAGGGCTTATGACTATTGACGTTGTCAATTTTTATCTCATTACTCATCACTGCTTACTGTGGGTGCTAATAGTATATTTCCACGGAGTTTGTGTGTGCTGTAATGTAAATTCTGACATTGCCAGTGTCAGTCACTAATCTACCTCATTCAGTTCATGTCAAGATGATACATCACAATGCTCAACAACTGTCATCTCAGCTTTAAATAGATCTACATTTTCTCAACTTTACAATTAATTTTTTTGTTTAGAATCTAGTTACCTTTTTAAAAATGTGAGTAACTAATTCATTCTAATATATTCAAAGCAATTGCTGGTTTAAAATATTCTCTCCAAAAATTAAGCAAAAAGAATAGTTCTAAATGAATAATAAAATAACTTATTATAGAAAGAAAATTGATTAAAATTTGCATTTTAAAAAATTTAAAAATCAGAGCTTTATAGACTTTTAAATTTTACTCTAAGTGCATTTTAAAAGGATAATTTTACGATGTTTAAAAATATGTAAGTTAATTAGGGTGGCACTATTTCAAGTCAAACCTTTCCAGAGTTATACAGCCCAAGTATTTGGACATACTCTTGACTTTTTGCCATATATGTGCCCTTCAATATTTTTCCTTTTGTTTCTTTTTCTGTAATCTCCTCCCTTCTCCATTGTTAATATGTTTTTGCTTCTTTTTCAGTCTCTTTTCTATATCTTTCTTTATGACTCTTCCTATGTTCTTTTTTTCTCTATTTTCCTGAGTTACTTGTTCAAGTGGCCTTAAAATAAAAGTTTTTAAAATTAGTTTAATTAAATTGTTTGCCTCTTTTTCTTCTTCAACCTAGAAAATAGCTAGTGCTATGTTATAAGGGTTTTGAGAAGCATGCTAGGACATTTTCTCTCTTCCTTTCCTTTCTCTTGACATAACCCTCTCTGTATCTTCCTAAATGTCATTCCTCTGACCTATTCAAACATCCGCATTGTTTCTTTTTATTCTCTTGTTCCAAACATATTTTAATTATCTCTTATATTTCTCCAAACATTTTCAAAAGTCACTGGATTCCAATTTCCAAAGGGGGAAAAAAAAAAAAACAACTCCATACTCATTACTGCAATTCCCTAAAATTAAAACAAAATCTTTCAAAAAATATTTGTGACACAATAACTGAATTGTTTTAATAACTGCAATTATTATATCAATATTTTAGAATAATGAGATATGTTGAATATGATGAAATATTTTGAAAGCAATTGCTGAAGTCAGTTAAGTCATTCACAGAAAAAGCAATTGACTTTACCTTTGGAAGACCAGCTAAAGTTTATACAGCTGACCTTTGAAAACATGGGTTTGAACTGTGCGGATCCACCTACACATGGATGTTGTTCAACCAAACAGGGATCAAAAATATAGTATTCGTGGGATGTGAAACCTGCGTATACCAAGGGCTGACTTTCGTATACCAAGGTTCTGCAGGGCAGACTATGGGACTTGAGTATGTCTGGGTTTTGGTACACTCGGAAGTCCTGGAACCAATCCCCAGTATATTGAGGGACTGTATAAAAAAAAGAACTTGGAGATGCTGAGGTTGTGTTTCTAAGCCAGCCAGCTAGAGTATTCCAATCTTTGCATCTTCAAAGGAGAATTACAGAAAATGCTCATCTAAAACGAATAAACTAATAATATATTCAACTTCCAAATCCATGCTTTGCATAGCTTTGTATGTATATGAAAATACCTTCTCTTTCTTTTCTTTCTCTTTCTTTTCAGTGTTTTCTCACAACAATCCACTCAACACCACCACAAGATGCATCCTTCCTACCCTCGGCCATGTGCAGCTTGAGTTACATCACTCCTGCACAGTACTCATAGACCTTCAACCGTTCCCTCAAAGCCTGCCAAATAAAGTTCAATTTTAAATACATGTTCCATAATCTAGCTCCACTCTATTTTTCTGACCTAACACACCAGTGAAGTAGGGTATGTGTCCGTATGACTCCAGCAAGATTGAACTGTCAGCCCTCTGCCTTTGTCTCCACCGTGCCCAGTACCTTGTGTTCTGTCAACTTGCATGTGTCCAAACCAGCCTTTCCATTAAGAGTCAACTTCTTGAAATCTTGGATTTTGACCAACCGGAAGTAATGTTTGCTTTCTCTGAACTTTAAAAACACATTTGTTGTGCTATTTTTCTATTGGTGCGGGGTTTTTTTTGTACACATAATTTCTAGTATCAGAGTGTAGGTGACATTATCAGTTGCTTAAGTGCAAAAAGCCTCTTGTCTGATTGATCCTAATATCTATCCTTGTGTTTACCATGCACTTTATATTAGGTAAGATTTATATGTCACTTAGTAAATGATTGAAACAGTGAATATGTCCTTAAAAATTATTGTGGCAATATATAAGGAATTATATTAAAGAATATAAAATATTTGGCTAAAAATACCTCCAATTTAGAGGCCTCACCCTTCACACTTTTTGAACCAAATCCCTCCAAGCCTGTCTTCATGAATGCATCTTAAAAGTCAGTAACAGGAGTTGGCTTTGTAGTAGATGTCTCATACCCTGATTAGGACTGCTCTCTGCCAGGAGAAGAAACTGTTGAGCAACAATTCTCTAGGAAAGCATCTTACTGTGGAAATTAATTGCCCAACTATGAAATCTTATCAAGGTTTCCCCCACCCCCAATACCTGTGTACTTCTTTCTTTAAGTCAATTTATCGAGGATACAGTTTCTGGCCACTTAGCAATAGACTAGATACTTCTTCCCCTGCTTCTGATCTTTCTCAAGGAAAGTGTGTTCTATAATAGTAAGTGGATGAAACTGAATCTCTTTCACATTCCCGTGCAAACCTTTAATCCAGGCCCTGATATCTTGCCTTGGTCCTGCTGTTGGTACAAAGTCTAGATTCTTTCAAGGATAAAAGAAACCACATGTGTTTGGGTGGAGGGAGCAGTGTTGAAAGAAAATAAACAGGGTCTTTCTCTTTTGTAAGTCATGGTCAGATATAAAAGACTCTGGTCGGTGGCGGGGGCGGGGGGAGGGGGTTAAATAATTAAGTACTCCTGCCAGTATCTGTAATATAAATGATCAACTCTGAGGACCTGCGCCTCTGGCTTTTCTGACCTTAGCTTATCATCCAGATTCTTATTTCCTATGTGTTCATCTGATTGCCTCTTTTCTGCTTTTGTTTCGCCTTTTTTTTTTTTTTTTTTTGAGACAGAGTCTCACACTTTTTGCCCGGGCTAGAGTGCCACGGCGTTAGCCTAGCTCACAGCAACCTCGAACTCCTGGGCTCAAGCAATCCTCCTGCCTCAGCCTCCCGAGTAGCTGGGACTACAGGTGTGCGCCACCATGCCCGGCTAATTTTTTCTATATATTCATTTTTAGTTGTGCAGATAATTTCTTTCTATTTTTAGTAGAGACAGAGTCTCGCTCGTGCTCAGGCTGGTCTCGAACTCCTGACCTTGAGCGATCCACCCGCCTCGGCCTCCCAGAGTGCTAGGATTACAGGCGTGAGCCACCGCGCCCAGCCCATAACCTGGTTTTCTACCAGGAGCACAAAGCACAGAGATTGCAACAAGTCCTTGCCTTCTATTCCACACATCTCCCTCCTCACCTTCCCCACTTCACACAGAGGAATTCCTTTCCTTCTTGATTAGAGACTCCTGATGAAATGCTTTTCCTTTTCCCCCAACGCTTTTATAAAACTATTTTTAAAGCCAAACAGAAATCTCATTTTAACTACAATTTTGTATAGCCCAAATAATGGTGCTGTGGATGGAATTATATCAACTTCACCTGATCATACTTTACCCTGACCAAAATTAATTAGAACTCTTCCTGTTCATCTAGATTTTTAGCTGTATTTGTAAATGGCTTTAATTAATTAATGCTTTTCCCATATGTGTCACCATTCTTTCAAGTACTAAGCATGATAAAGGCATCATTTCACCTTTCCTCTGCTACCTCTTTTTTTTTTTTTTGAGACAGAGTCTCACTCTCTTGCCCTGGCTAGAGTGAGTGCCGTGGCGTCAGCCTAGTTCACAGCAACCTTAAACTCCTGGGCTCAAGTGATCCTCCTGCCTCAGCCTCCCGAGTAGCTGGGACTACAGGCATGCGCCACCATGCCCGGCTAATTTTTTCTATATATATATTTTTAGCTGTCCAGATAATTTCTTTCTATTTTTAGTAGAGACGGGGTCTCACTCTTGCTCAGGCCGGTCTCGAACTCCTGAGCTTGAGTGATCCACCCACCTTGGCCTCCCAGAGTGCTAGGATTACAGGCGTGAGCCACCACGCCCGGCCCCTCTGCTACCTCTTGTATAAGGAACACTTAAGGAACCAGTAATGTGACCACTACCTTCTTCATCTCCTTTCTTTGTTATGATCTAGTATAACCTTTACCCCCCAAAAGGCATATAAATAACAGTTGCTCCTCTCTCCACTTTATGGATGTGAAATGTGACACATGGGACTAAAGGCCATTCATAGAATTGGTTAAACAGTTTTTTAAAAAAGCTTCTGAGATTGAGGCAGAGAAAATAGTGTAACCTTATTTCAATTGCCATTTTATGTACATGAAGAAAGTGACATTCGATTTGGCACTTTTGTTCCATTGGTTCAAATATGCCAGATTGTAATCACAGAAGTAATTACTACATGTTTTTTTTTTCTTTCATATATTTTTTGGACAAATATTTTAAGAAAAAAATGTCTTACCATTAAGGGTGGCTTATAATGTAAGAAAATGAATTTTTATAAAAGGAGTTGCCAATAAAATATTTTTTAAAACATTAGAGACAACAGAATTTATGTGGTGGATATTTCAATAGCAATAGAAACTAAAAAAAATTTTCCTTTAAAAATACCTGTTGGGTATTTGCTGGGCGACAATTACCCCAATCCATTTTCACATGACCTCTTAAAGAGAGGTTTGTACCACTTTTGAAATATTCACTCCCAAATGTTTAATTCAAATACTGAGTGTCAGGCTGTTGATAAATGTTCTTCTAATCACTTCTGGTCAACAGACATAGAAGGAATCTACAAAATGGCGTATTGACTGTTTTCCCCAATATGGGATCTGACACTGGTACTTCGGAGAATTTCCAAACTTTAGCTGTGATAATAAGATAGACACTTGGTTTCTCTCTTAGACTACTATAAAGCATTTCTATGATATTGTGTACTTAATGCAATTTTCCCTGCTGATTACATTTTAGACAGGGGTCAAGTAATTTTTTTGATATAGTCCATATAAAAACTATATAAATATTATGTACTATTAGAGCATATCACTAATGCTATGTTCCACCAATGGCTGCCATTATCGAGTATCCAGTATTAACCATGAATTTTGTTTTTTTTTTTTTTTTGAGACAGAATTTCACTCTGTCACCTTGGCTAGAGTGCAATGGTGTCATCACAGCTTACTGCAACCTCAAACTCCTGGGCTCAAGCAATCCTCCTGCCTCAGTCTCCCGAGTAGCTGGGACTACACGTGCACACCACCACACCAACTAATTTTTCTATTTTTTTGTAGAGATGCAGGTGGGTCTTGCTCTTGCTCTTGCTCAGGCTGGTCTTGAACTGCTGACCTCAAGCAATTCTCCCACCTCAGCCTCCCAGAGTGCTAGGATTACAGCGTGAGCCACTATGCTCAGCCTAACCATGAATTTATCGTGAACATATGTCTGCTCAAATTATAACTAGCGTTATTTAAGAATTTAAGTGTAGAACTAAGGCAAGAGAGATAATTCAAGGCAAAATCTAGTTATGTTTGAAATATTAATATAATCATAGAAAAAGATGTGGGTATGGATTTGTATTTAAGTTGTTCTGGTAACGGTGGTGGTGCCTGGCTTCTTTCTTCATTTGTATTTACAACTATAGTTAGTCACCATGCCTGTGGGTCAGTGTACTAAAGCATACTTTAACACAAACATTTGGTGCATCCGTATCTTATACTCAGTAAATAGCACCTGATGAGAAATTTCTAGGTGATTTTCACATTGTGAGGAATCTGGGGCAAGAAGAAGAAATCTAAATAAATTGGTGAAAACTTTGTCCACAATATTCTTTGTAAAAATGTCCTTTATAAAAGTGTCTCATCTCTTCTGCTTTTGAAATGCTTGTTGCAAGTTGAATATTTATGTATAATTTTCATTGAGTATTTTTTCCTAGTATATTCCTGAGTTAAACAAAATCACCTATACTTGGAAATAAAGTCTGTGCTGCTCATCCTAACTCATTGCTTTAGTGAGTGAAGTGCTCTAATAATAGTGTTAAGATTTCAACGTACAACAGATTCAGCAAAAGGTTTCACAGGCAACTCTAACAAGACTGCACAGCGAAGACATACGTTTATCCTTTATTTAGGATGACAAAAACTTAAACATATCTTTCAGTACTGTCTCTCTTTTTCTTACACAGATACACTGTATATCAGTAATCTGGACACCAAGTTATTTAAAGCTATTATTTAGTACCATAATAAGTAGTAATTTAAATACAAGGTAAAATCACCACATTGTCTTGTTTACTACTGATGTTAATTTTAAGCTGACGTTCAATGCTTCCAAAAAAGGCAGCCTATGATTTGTTATCATTAAACTGTCAACTCAGCTTTGAGTTGGAAATAGATTCACACTCCACTTTTTACAGCATATCACTTTATTTTCTATCAGTCAAAAAAAAAAATCCAGAATCGTTTTAATTGTGTCTGTGCTATTTTTCTATTAACTGTTTCATGCATTTTTCCTGGCCTTTTAATTGCAGTTTAATAGTGGTCATTAACACATTAAGGGGTGTTAGAAGAACATTTGAAGTCCTCTTGACTTCTACCAAAGTTGACACTTCAATGCTAGAGTAATTTCAGCTATTCATTTATTTAATAGTGACCTATGCAAATGTGGAACCATGTCATTTTACAAATTGACTGTAATAATTAACTAGAAAGGCAGAGTAAAATGAAACAGGTTATAATTAGAATATAACTGCTACAGTATTACGTCAGCTAGAATAAAATAATCTCAAATGATTAAATTGGTTTCAATTATTAAGAATCAGTTTAATGTACCCACTGTTCTGATTTTTACATTTCTCTTTTTTGTGTGCATTAGATGTCACCTCATACAATTTATGTATTTTATTCATCTTGGTAAAACAGGCATTACAGAAGTTTAATTAAGTAGTAAAAGACTTCACATTATTCTGCTGAATTCTAAATTAGTTGTAGAAACTAGTCAGAGTGCATGCTACGTACTACTCAGGATCATTTCAATTAGCTCTATCTATTAAGGCACCCAACATTCCCCTTACATAGTAAATATATGTAACATGTCACTAGCCATCAGAGTAGGTGTTTTAATCTCATAATTATCACAACTTTCCTAACTGGTTCTTGGATGCATCACTTTCACCTGTATCACTTTTTTCTTACATAATAACTGATCCATCTATCTCAAATTTCAATATTTTTCTATATTCATGACTCTGAAACACTTGGAGGTAGGGCTTGCTTCACGGATGTGCAACCTATGCAACGTCAAAGAGACCCCACACTCAGAAGGGCACTGTACTTGGCTTAATATTCTGCTCTTTCTGTATCAAAATCATTAAAATTTTTGAATAAGGAGCCTTGTGTTTTCATTTTACACCAAGTCCTCCAAATTATGTAGCCAATCCAACTTGAAGGATGTAGTAGAGAAGCCCAACGACTTGTTCCTCTTTGGCCAAATATTAAACACTTTACTCATTTAGCTGATTATGAGGAATTAACTCTACCCGATGTTTAACGTCAGAAAATTTTCCCATGGGGACAGAGTGGATAAAGAGGGCATCTGCCTAGCCAGTTAAATTAGCCAACAACATTGGCAACCGATGGAGCCCAAGTAATCACAGCCAGATCATTTCCTTGTACATGCACTGTGTTTTAATTAGCATCTTCATATCCCGGTACTGGTTTAGTTATCATTTCTTATCCAAACAAAGAAGCTATATACCAATAATGCTAACGTCAAAAGAATATATGAAATATGTTCAAATTCAGATCACATAAATACCTGTAACACAGTTAAGAAAAACTGGTCTCCAGAAAAAACATATCTCAAAATTCTAAAATATCCTTATCCCATAGGAATCTGAGATGATATCTAGCTAGTTATAAATTCACTTATTTAATAAAAACAAACTCTGGTGGCCTCAACATTTGGTTATTCTTCTCTCAAAATCAGAATTTTAGGTATATATACCTAAAATACTTTTTTCCACGAGAGTATGTTTTTGATATCATGTTTCTCTCTTTTATTACATCTTTATTTATTCTAATTTATCCTGACAGCTTTAACACTTTGATCGGTTACTGATCAAAGTAACTGAGGCAGTCAAGGAACTTGATGCCTCATGATCAACTATAGCACTAGTTAAAAACCCAAATCCCTACTGAATCAGAAGTTAAAATCTTATTAATTCTTTCACTGTTTCCTAAGTTATTTGTTCATTAGTTTAGGAGTTCCTTTGGGGCATATAATAATGATTTGTGGCATACTGCTCTACAACCTGAGATATTTAGCATACACATTTGGTTTCTGTGCTATGAGGAAATATCTTTAAAACTCCAAGACAGGAACTGACCAGAATAAAGGCAAAGTCCTTTTTCCTCCTCTTACTCAGTATCACTCCGTTCCATTCTGGAGTTGTAAAAATATTTCCAATAATTAGAATTTACAGTTAGATAACTATGAACTATTACCATATCCAGAAAATGGTAATCTGATATTTAGATATTTTGTGAAACAGTTTTAAAACTAAGAATGACCCAGAACTAATTAAACAATCCAGATAGAGATTGGATGAAAATTAGCATACACGTGTTATAAAGATTTGTTTAGAAAAACTTATTTCCCCAAATTTTAATCTTGATGCATAAGATCCCAGGTTATGAATCTGGGGAAAACCTCAAACACAACCCCAAATCAAACTGATTGACTGAGATAGTATCCTTAAGAACTTAGATCCCATTGTCAAATAAATTGACTTCTCTTTACAGTACTTGGAGACCAAAACATTTTCTGCCTTCTGCCCTATTGTAACTGGTCAATTCAATCAAATACATCAATTCAATAATTTTTAACAATAACCCTTTCCCATCTTTTAACAATCAAGCAAAACTAATTTATTCGTACTCGTTTTCCAACTGATTTGACTTTTTTTTTTATCTGCTCAGGCTGAATGTTGAGTCAAAAATACAATATACTCAGGGTATCATGAGGTCAAATGGGTAAAAAGGGAAAATGCCTATTCTAAAAAGAATAGCAACAGTTTTTTTAAAAAACACTTAGAATTTGAAAGAATGCCTTGAGCTTCAAAATCACTTCTATTTTTTTCTAAACGGAATTAGAGTTCTTTATTATAATGTAATTGTAATTAATATTGTGCAGTTGTAATAATATAATTATTATTAATTACATTTTACAAATGTAATTAAAATCCATTTCTTGGAACAAAGGCAATCACTGGATTACAATTATCTGTATTTCTGAAAGAAACAATTAGCATGGCAGGTTTCAGTTACATAGTACAAATAACCAGATACTATATGTCTTATAACTATTAATTCATACACCTGGAACAATAGTAAACACAGGTAAATATGCACATTTTATTCTAGAATTCCATTTTTGAACATCTGTATTTCAAACATTTGTAATTTAGTTTGTGATTAAAAAGCACCCTTCATTAGATTCATTTCTATATTTATGGGTGACATCTTGAATGATACATGTTTAACTTTACAGAATCATACATATCATAATATATCACAAACAGCATCATTAACATTTCAAATAAGGGTTACTTCTGTATTCATGAGTTAGAATTTAATAGTAAATTAAATATAATTGCAAGTGCATACTTATAATGGTGTTACAGAATTGTCAATTAAATGTTATTAATGGGAGGTTAAATATTCTATGAGTTCAGAGACAATGTCAAGTTTCAAATTTCAGAGTTTACACTAGTATCAAATTTACTCTACTTTTTTTAAAGCCTCGGTTTATTCAGCAGTAAAATGGGCTGAAAACAGTCTCATTTTTTCTAAAATGGGTGGGAAGATTAGGGACTATCTTCGAGATTCATAGAAAAAAGTAAAAAATTATAATTTTGAATTGCTGATAGAATACTTAATTTTTGTTTCCATAAAAGCTAGTAGAAATAATTGAGCCAAAAATGGGAAATAAGACAAATTAAAACGCAGACAGTCTTTTTTTAAAAATAATGCCTTAACTTTCACTGTGCCTTACTGTCTTTTAGTGATTTTTTTTGTTAAGGTGTTAGCTCTTAATGAAGGTATAATTATAGAAAAGATATTCATATTGCTAGAGGGCCAAAAAGCCTTCTTCTTACTTCAGGGTTTGTTTTTAAATTGAGATTTCCCATCAAAAACTAAAGGGAAAAAAGTATCTTAAATCTAACCTGACTAAAGGTTCAGTCGTGGCATGATATTGTATACAGAGGAAAGATCCAGTAACCAAAAACCTAAAATAAATAAATATTTAAAATCTTTACTTTCTCTCTCCAAGTGGCAAAGGGAAAAGTGATTTCTTGACATACGGTAAAGGTATAAAAAAATTTGTATCCTTGTAGCTGTCCCTATTACTCTACTTCATAGACAAGGCAACAGCTCTCTATCTCAAAGTTCTGACTGGCCACCACCCAGCCCAAGGCAGCTGTCAACCGAAACTTTCAACCTTACTCTCTTATGCAGATTATACAGATCAATTTCATCTTAATTGGTTCCCGCCTTAGGGTAATCCCACTACACAAATTCTCTACAACAAAAGAAATCCAGGGGCCTGGCGCGGTGTGTGGCTCACGCCTGTAATCCTAGCACTCTGGGAGGCTGAGGCAGGCAGATTGTTTGAGCTCAGGAGTTCGAAACCAGCCTGAGCAAGAGCGAGACCCCGTCTTTACCAAAACTAGAAAGAAATTAATTGGACAGCTAAAAATATATAGAAAAAAAAAATTGGCCCGGTATGGTGGCGCATGCCTGTAGTCCCAGCTACTCGGAAAGCTGAGGCAGTAGGATTGCTCGAGCCCAGGAGTTTGAGGTTGCTGTGAGCTAGGCTGACGCCACGGCACTCTAGCCCGGGCAACAGAGTGAGACTCTGTCTAAAAAAAAAAAAAAAAAAAAAAAAAAAGAAAGGCAGAGAACTCACCCAACAAAAGAAAATTCTTCTACTTTTGAACATTTCTTAAGAGTACCAGGGAGTCGCTTGTGAATAACACACAAACAAGTTCATCTGAATAACAATT
>CAUYRB010007507.1:0-26934 GCA_963574695.1 Propithecus perrieri
GGCGGATTGTTTGAGCTCAGGAGTTCGAGACCAGCCTGAGCAAGAGCGAGACCCTGTCTCTACCAAAAACAGAAAGAAATTAATTGGACAGCTAAAAATATATAGAAAAAATTAGCCGGGCATGGTGGCGCATGCCTGTAGTCCCAGCTACTCGGGAGGCTGAGGCAGAAGGATCGCTTGAGCCCAGGAGTCTGAGGTTGCTGTGAGCTAAGCCGACGCCACGGCACTCTAGCCCGGGCAACACAGTGAGACTCTGTCTCAAAAAAAAAAAAAGAAAACATAGATTAATCTTAGGTGTGTATTGCTAAGTCAAAGAAGCATCATGAAGCCAGAAAATGCTATACCCTGTATGATTCCAATTATATGCCATTCTTGCAAAGACAAGACTAAAGAGATGGTGAAGAGATCAAGGTAGGGACGCACAGCGACAGAACCTCTGATTTATTGCGAGCGCTAGTGCAAAATGGATAGCCACTTTGGAAAACAGTTTGGCCATGATTATCAGGGTCCCGGGGGATGGAGGTGGAGGAGGCTGGCACATAGGGGATCTGTTTTTTAAGTTTTATGAGAAATTTCATTTTTACTGATTAAAAAGATGATTATACAGACATGAAAATATATACAAATATTTGGACACATTCAATATATCTTTTGTGACTTCATATGCTTTATATAGAAGTATTCAAAGCAGTATTATACCTGCTAACAGTTACCGGTATTTTGATTTTGAACTTTTATCAGAATCTCTGAGACACTTGCCAACTAAACATATTAAGATTCTAGAAAAATAAAAGACGACAATAGTTGTCTAACTAAGAGCAATTTGGGGGTGAGAAATAGCAGTTGTCTAGGAATGTATCACCAAACCGTAGTGTACATTAAAGTTACAAAGTTTTTAAAATTTAAACAATTTTTAAAATTACCTTTCAGAAGACATATTGACCATATTTTAAATACATATCTTAAATATCTAAGACAAATATTTTTCTCCATAGCCACCTCCCTCACCAAATCCTAGTGAAATGGATAGACAGTGTGCTTTGGACACTTTAGCCAAGGTGCTTTGAACACTGGCTATACGTGAGAGGTTCAGTTTGCCACACTTTCTGAGTAAAGCAATAACGACAGAACCATGTGGGCTGCGGTGTATATTATTTGCACATTTGTGGAGTTTGTTATGTAGGCATGTAATTGTTGTCATATAATGTTTAGAGACCTTTTCCTGCCACAAATCAATCATGCTCATTACAGAACAGTTGGAAAGTATAAAAAAGTATGGAAAAGAAAATAAAAACATCTGTAATCTTACCATGTTAGGTACCTACTGGCAATATTCTGGTGTGTTTGTTTCCCATCTTTTTTTAAGCATACGAAAATATAAATGTATACATATAAAAATGTAGTTATATGGTTTACAGAATTTGCTATCCTGCTTTCTTCACTGAATGAAATGGTTTTGAGTTGCTTTCCCTTCTCTTTATATAGTCTTCACAAGAATTTATGATATTAATTGCTAAAAAATCTTTCATTAAATAGATACACTATAACATAATTATAAAGAGTGGTATTTATAATTTTATAGCTTTAAAGTTTTATTTTGTATATTTATTTTATTTTTATAAAATTTTAAAAGCTATATTAGAAATGTGTGTCAAATATATATTTTGACAACTGATGCCTCTCAGCATCCAGTTCAACTGGTACATGGTCTCTGTGTTTTCACAACCCCTTAAAGACTAGGAAGGGCCACCAAGTTAGATACTGCACAAGGATACTATGCTTTAGTATTTAAGGTCACATTCCTGAGGGTCCATTTGAAAGTGATAGATTCTGTGTTGTCACACACGAATAACTGAAGGTCTGCTTGTAAAGTTCACTTGCTGAACTCCTGCAAGCTGTAAAACAGAGTTTATGGGTTTGTGGTCCAAGCTATTCCTATTGCAGTGTATAGATGGGTGTTATTGCCTGAATCTAAAATGAGAGTTCTGCCTTGCTGAGCTGGGTCTCCTTGAAGATCAAAGTGAGGGTTAGTCACTGCCTGCTATAGGCTCTGAAGGCTGTCTGAGAGTAGATTTGACTTTATGTGAGAGCTCTGTCCTGACGAGGCAATTTCTTCACCTCTTTTCATTCCTAATCTTTTACAAATTTCTATCTCACGATCAACAAAGATTTCATGAGAATACCCAATCAGTTTCCAAAAAAGGCTCAATATGATGGTAGGATGACTGTTCAATCACTGTAAGGGTGACATTTGCTGCTTGTAAGAAACTTTCAGGGATTTTGGCCAGATCTTCTGTGTATTCCTTGCAGATATAACATAGGAAGTGCCACATGAAGACTGCAATGGCCTGGTACTCCTAGAACAGCATGACAAATGGCACCTGCTTCTCAGAGGCATCCAGCACCAGCAGCTCAGCCACTGTGGCCACCAGGGGCTGCCCGTGTTCAGGGTGGGTTGGGGCTGGGACTGGAGCTGTGAGGACATTAACGAGTCATGTGACCTTTGTGGGGGCAGCCATTGTGCCCGGCTTTCAAGGGCCTGGGGGCTGCTCTGAGTGGACACCAGCCCATAGAGGAACTTTTAGGACGACAAAACTTTTAGGATGATATTCTGTTTGACACTATAATGGCGAATACGAGACATCAAGAATTTGTTGAGACTCATAGAACTTTACAGCTCAAAGACTAACCTTCAAAGTATGTAAATTAAAAAAAAAATCATCTAGGAGATTGAGGGATCCAGGATGGAATATAGAATGTGGCAAAACAAAAACAAAAACAAAACTAAATGTATTACAGATGTTTGAAACAAGCTACCTGAAGGGGATGGGAGAATAGGGTGCTAACTTAAGTAACTTTGGAAATGAGTGGAGTCTGTGAGACTAACGGCTACAGGAACTATACGCTAGCACTGTACTCCAGTTGATAATGTTGTTTTCCACCGGGATATTGGTTAAAAGTTCTAAAACCACTATACATGTCTACAGAAATTAAATAATTAAGTAAATGGATGGTGGGTGGTTGAAGCCAGGTTTCTCACAGTTGGATTGGGAGGTTACAGACAAGCAAGGGAGGAGGCTAGTATGACTCACGGAGTAATAGATTATAGTTGGAGACATCAGAATAAACTCATGCTCAGCTTAATATAATACATATGGTTACATATATTATAGAAATAGTACACACACACACACGTATGTATATATATCCTTGCTTTATCAGCTGAGAAAGCCTAGAAGCAAGGACACTCAGTAGCACTGAGAACACCTAGCACCTAGATCTTGGTTTCTAATATCATTCTTCAATAAAAGGTATAAGGTAGGGCTCCTTGGAAAAATGGTTGATTTTAGAATTGGAGCAGGAAATATACAAAATGATCCTGCAGCATCTTGTGGCAGAAAATAAGAAAAGTGCTCAAAAACCGAACAGAATAAATAAGTAAACAAAAATCCACAATGTCGGCCGGGCGTGGTGGCTCACGCCTGTAATCCTAGCATTCTGGGAGGCCGAGGCAGGCGGATTGTTTGAGCTCAGGAGTTCGAGACCAGCCTGGGCAAGAACGAGATCCCCGTCTCTACCAAAAATAGAAAGAAATTAATTGGACAGCTAAAAATATATAGAAAAAATTAGCCGGGCATGGTGGTGCATGCCTGTAGTCCCAGCTACCTGGGAGGCTGAGGCAGGAGGATCGCTTGAGCTCATGAGTTTGAGGTTGCTGTGAGCTAGGCTGACGCCACAGGCACTCTAGCCCGGGCAATAGAGTGAGACTCTTGTCTCAAGAAAAAAAAAAAAACTGAATTTCTATTGTGAAAATTACCTTGCTGCTTCATAGGCTATGTACACTTAATAAATATGTATATCTTAACTCAAAAATGATTTTGAGCTGGCACAATCTGAAATTCACACAGTCTGTCTCTGCCCAACCAAGGGTCAAAACTTTAATATCGAGAACTACTATCTGGAAATATTTGCTTGAACCTTTGACCCGTAAAAGAAGATCTCTGTTATAATGCTGATTTCAATATTTAGTATAAAAAGTTTATGTATGCAACATTTTGGAATCCTATCATCAAATTACAGCATTTCCATGCCATTCTAAGTAAATTCAAATCATCAATAATTTTCAGTGTAGTCTATTTTCTGCTGCATTGCTTTTATTATTAATGTGTAATAATAAAGATGGTAGAATATCAATAAGATGAAATTAGGTAACCACTCAACTAAAATTATGTGCTGTCTTACAGGTAAACCTAAAGTGTGCCAGCTCACATTTTTAAAAGCCTGAAGGATTGTCACTCTCTTTATACACATACAGCACCCACAACCATATCAGTACTCAAAAGAAACATAATACTAAAACAATTACTCTTACTTTCAATTTTTAACAACTACCGTACTTACTTAACATCCCTCACATTCTGACTTCTTAAGCTCCTATCACTTGTACCCATTTTAATTTGCATTCACATTTGTTTAAAAGGAGCATACTAAGTTTCCAATGTTGATGACAAGTGATTTTGTTTGCCATTTTCTTACCATTTATGTAGCCTATTATTATATACCCCTATAGACATCCCTTTGAACATCAATCCCTAAGTCCTTATAGAATTATTTCTCTGGGATGCATACTTTTAAATGTAAATGCTGTTATCACAGAATATGCATTTGAATTTTTAAAGATAATGCCAAATTGCACTTTCAAAGGCAGTATGAATCCATGTTTTCACTAACACTGTATGAGAACATTCATCAATCCTTTAAAATCTATGTGATAGGTAAAAAAAGGTGTTACTACCTTCTCTATAGCAATAAAACATTTATAATCAGAAAAAAGTGATTTGTCTTATCCCTGAAAAGTTGTTCTAGCACATATTTATTAGCATTGATTCTCAATGTTGACTATATAGCCTCAATCATTTACAAAGCTTTTATTTAAAACTCATACTGCTATCTCCCCAGTCCAAATTTAACCGTCTCTGGAGAAAGACCAGAGGAATCCTATTTTTAAAAAGCTCCAGAAGTGATACTAATGTATCATCAAGATTAGGAACAGTCAACCAATCTATCTAGATTGATAATAAAATAATAAATAATGTATTTCCTATATATTTCATTCTATAGTACATAAAATTGACAATATTGTTCTTTATAATCTTCCATTAAGATTAAAGACTAAACTTATGACATATAGCAGAAGACTAATTAGGTTGTAAGGAGGCCAATGGGTTGCCATGGCTACTCAAGTCATTTTAGAAAATGACAATCTTAAAAAAATTAGTAAAACATTCACTATGTTCTGCTGACATAGCATAAAAAAAATCTTTCTAATGTTTTTAAAACTAAAAATATAAAATATTGAAGCCAAGTTCTCAATAATGCCAACTTGTACTGAATGCCCTTAAAATCCAGTCTAAAACCAACATTTATCATATTAAACATTTGTCAAGTGCTGTTAGCCTAAATATTTCTTAGACTGGCAAATTTGATAATTAACTATAAATCATTTTAAACCTAAATATTTTGAAAAAAAGAATACCACTTTTTTTTTTAAAACTAATTGGGGTAGGTAATTTATCTAACTAATAAGTTATATACTACTTTAGTTATACAGAGAGAGTATAGAGTAGTTGTTGCAGTCATCATTTTGAAATAAGACAAATACTTTGAAATTACATTTTGGACTCTGTTAACTTATCAGTGTGACTATGAGCAAATTGATTACCCTCTTTGAGCTTCTGTTTCCACGTTTAGAGATGTGAAATTTATGGAGATATAATCCAACTTGACAAGTAAAATGCTAAAACTTTCAAGATGCTGCTAAACGTCCTACATTGCATAGGACAGTGTCCCCTCCCACCTCAAAATATATCCAGGGTAAAATATCAGCGATGTTAAGGGTGAGAAACCCTGCTTTGATGAATACATAAGAATCACTTGTAGCTGGCACATAAATACTTGCACAGTATGCTTTTTTACTTTCATTCTCTCATCAGTTTACAGTGAACATTTCTAGAAGCTGTATGACATGTGATGACATCTCACTGATGATTTATGGATTGTACATTCTAGTGTTATAAAATTTTTTGTTTTAAATCCTAAAATGGTAAATACTAATAGCTGTAACCCACATAAATAAGAGCTCTTTGGAATCATCGACAATTTTTAAGAGCTGTAGAGAGGTCCTGAGACCCAAATGTTCAAAAACTGCTTTTGTAAATGAACTTATCCTGATAGCATGTGCAATGCTCGGAAATGTTAGCAGGTGAGACAGGTGAGATGGGTGTGCTGGAGAAAGAGTAGTTGTAGCCTGTTAGGAAATGGACAGAATAATGTTAAATTTATTCACTCAACAAATTATTTGCTGAGCACCTACTATGGTCAAGCACTATACTAGGTTCCACTTTAAAAGTATGTCTTCATTCTTATGGTAATCTACCATATTTCTCTTACAATCTTGTTTTCATTGATCAGCTTTAGAACTTTCTTGCTCAAAAAACCACCAACCAACTGCTTCCAATGTACTTTTATAAAGGGTAACATTAACAACTGTTTGTTTGCTTGCTAAATAAATGGTTTACAGAATCATTTCAAGAATTACTTCAAGATTTCATAACCTACAAGAACTCAAGAGATTATCTAGACAGAGTATATCAGAATTTCCAAACAGTGAGCCTGGGTACTTATACTTTGAAAATACTTTCTAGATGATTCTGGTATGTATATTCTTCTGTCTTTATGGAAACAGATACACAGAGCCAGTATTAGACCTCCATTTCGTTTCCAGTTCCCTTTTCCTTCCAAGAGACTAAGCATGTATATATTCAAGCAGGAAAGACCTACTTCCTTTGCTGTGAACTCTGTTAATACAACATACTTGTGTCAGATACTTTAAACTCTATCTGAATATAGCCTCTAAAAGTATGTCTTTTAACAGATAGTGGTGAATTAAATACAGTTTTCTCTTTTTAAATAAAAGGAAAAGTTACAAAGTAATTCGGGTATTTCACAGGAACTTTTAAGTCCAATAATTCATGTCTTATTATTAATCTTAATAAGAGAGAGGAAAACTAACTTAACATTCCCCTACTGAGAAAATTATATATATTTATTACAAAATACACCATATTTCCCATGCATACAAATAGTACCTGCCTTCAAGACAACAAAGTTATTGCATATATCCTACACTGTATATAGCAACATTGTTGCATACTATGTCATAGTAAAACAATTGACATAAAAACACTAAGTAAGATTTTTGGAAAAGAAGCAAAGTGAGAAAATGGGAGGAGGATAAATAAAAGACAGGAGCCCATCAAATAGAACACTACAAACATCATTGCTTAGGCTAAAACATTTTAGAAAATAATTTAGGCAGCAGGGTATAAAGAATATTTCTTAAAACTGATGAGGGCACTAAGCTAAGTGTCTAACATCTTAAGAAACTGGATAGATTTTAACAGAATAAAGTCAAAGCAAGGTAATTTATTTAGGGTGAAGACACATAAAAATGTAATTTTCAGTGATACTTAACCTATGCATCACTAAATTCATTTTTTAAGTTCTCTTTCTTGCTGGGTACTCAAGACATTAAAGAAAAGATGTGTCCAGGTTATAGCAAATAAAAAAGACAAATTAAAATGTAATGAAGTTTTTTTTTTTTTTAAAAATCAATCTAAAACCTAAAAATCTAAAGCCTAAAACTTAAGTCTAGTATTATCTCTATTCTCAAATAAAATCATAACTTTCAATCAATCTAGGCTACCTAAGTGTTCACTGAGGAAACATTCAAGGTAAACACTATTAAGAGGGGCAAAAAGAATCAAAAAGTAGAGATAGATACATATGTAAAACAAGGTAAAAACAGGACATGCAGTAGATGCAACAACTCTCCTAGCTCCCATATATCCATAATTTAAAATCCTTAATATTAAATAACTCAAAATCCCAAAATATACTTTGACTGAAAATAAACAGTAATTCGAGACCAGTAGATAAAGGCTTAAGATTTGATGATTACCCAGGAAGAAGGGGGGAGAAAAACAACTTTGATTTTAGAAATATATTTCAAATTGTTCAACACTGATTCATGTTTACAGAAGTATTACAAAAGGTGAATATTAAAATTAAAATGAGGCAAAAATAGAATAATTTGACTTGTATGTCTGCTTTATAAACATAAATATTATAAAGTATATTATATGTAAGCACACATGTATAAATAGACATAACTGTGCTTCGCTAACATTAATTATGAAAGATGATGTAATTCAATGATATTTATATTCAGTCACAAATATCCCAACCTCAGGAAGAAATAAGGAAAGCAGAAAAATACATCCTAGCGTGTCTAAAAGGAGAGGCAGGGAGGAGAAATGCTTACGGTTTTAACAGTCACTACAAATTCCAAATGAGCACAGTAGTCCCCAACCTTTTTGGCACCAGGGACCAGTTTCATGGAAGACAATTTTTTCATGGACACGAGTAGGAGGGATGGTTTTGGGATGATTCAAGCACATTACATTTATTGTGCACTTTATTTCTATTATTATTACATTGTAATATATAATGAAATAATTACACAACTCACCATAATGCAGAATCTAATGCTGCTGCTGATCTGATAGGAGGTGGAGCCCGGGCAGTGATGCAAGCAGTGGTGAGCAGCTGTAAATACAGATGAAGCTTTGCTCGCTCACCTGCCGCTCACCTCTTGCTGTGCAGCCCAGTTCCTAACAGGCCACGAACCAGTACAGGCCCAAAGCCCGGGGTTGTAGACCACAGAGCTAGAAGACGCATAGTTTATCTTAGCCTCTTGGGTTAAGGGAAAAGTGGGGACAGCAACTGTATAGAATTTAGAAAAAGTAGAAAAAGAAGGTGCTATAGGTTGAATGTGTCCCCCAAAGTTTACATATTGGAAACTTATTCACCCCATTGTAACGGTATTAAGAGGTGGGGCCTTTAAGAGGTGGTTGGGTCATGAGAGCTCCACCTTTATAAATGAATTAATGTCATCATCATAGTGGTGGGTTAGTTATTAAGGGAGTGGGTTCCTGATAAAAAGGATGAGGTACCCCAATGCTTTCTCCCTGTTTCATGCACTCACTTCTACCTTTCATCTTCTACCATGGGATGACCCTCACCAGATGCCAGTGCCATGCTCATGGACTTCCCAGTCTCCAGAACCGTAAGCCAAATAAACTTCTGTTCTTCATAAACTACACACTCTGTAATACTCTATTATAGCAGCAGCAAACAGAATAAGGTGGTATCAAATAGACTAAGCCAGAAGGTATTTGAGTTTAGGCAGGAAAGGCTCTGCAAGGAGAAATGAAAATAGGTAGACTAAGGCAGGTTCTAAAATTCAGAAAACACTAGTCGTCAAGAAATAGAGACTCCTTCTCTAATCCTCATAAAATAATGTGGGCTTTTAGCCAGTAGATAAGGCACATGACCATATTTCTAACACCTTCAGGTACTCTAAAACATTTAAATAAGAGTTGACTGGCCCTGGTAAACTTTCTTCCCTGTCTGTCTCATAAAATTTTTATCACTCCTCAAATCCACAACACATTCACAGTTCTTTCCTGTTAGCTGATAACCTATTTTCACTGTGAAACAAGAGAAAGGTTATCAGATATGCAAGTTGTGCATCTACCTACCCCCAATTCAGAGGAAAAGATGTTCCTAGTCCTATGACTAACCCTGTCTACCCGGGGTCTGTATTTCACCCATTCATATCTCTTCCAGGAAAAGGTGTTTGGTTTTGTTTCTATCTTTTCCTCTCTCTTCAGCACTTTCCTTATCTCCATAACACACGGTATGTCAAGCCTATTTCATTCTGATACTGTCTTCTTTCCCTCACAGTCAAGAGTCTGCCAAAAGCAGTCAATATTTGCTGTCACTATTTCCTTACTTTCCAATCTCTCCTTAATCAATTACAATCTGGCATCTTGCTTCCATTAATCTACTAAAATTAAACCTAAGTGACAAATTCTTAGTCACTTTTTACAGTCATCATCTTAATCGTAACATTTAATTCTGTAACATTTAATTCTACTCACTATTCTCCTTTTACTTTCTTTTGCTTTTCTTCCCACTAGCTACCTACCTCCTTAACATGCTACTACTCTTTCTCTAGAGCACCCATCTCACCTGCTAACATTTCCTAGCACTACACACACTATTAGGGTAAATTCATCTCTAAAAGCAGTTTTCAAACTTCTGGGTCTCAGGGCCTCTTTACAATTCTTAAAAATTATTGAGGATCCCAAAGAGCTTTTATTTATCTGTTACAACTATCAGTGTTTATTATTTTAGGATTTAAAACAAAATTTTTTTGTTTGTTTATAAACATTAGAAGATACACATATATGTATGTACACAATCCATAAATCATCAGAGTGATGATATCATCACATCATGCAGCCTCTGAAAATTTACACTGTAAACTTGTGAGACAATGAAAGTAAAAAAGGCAAATACTGTTGTTATAAAAACCATTTTGACCTTAAAAGAATTTCAGGGACCCCTATGAATCCTCAGACCACACTTTGAGATCCAATTACCTACACTCAAACCTTTAATTAACACCTACCTGTTGCCAAAGACTCCCAAGTCTTCATAACTAGCCTGACCTTTTTCCTGAGCTCCAGATAGCATCTACAGTACCAACTGCATTTGTTTCACAGGTATTCAAATTCAGAATTCCCCAGAATTCAACTCATTATCTTCTATACCAACTCCATTCATTTTCCTTCTGTGTTGCCTATCACAGTCAAAGGCACTAAAGCTAGATACCTTTAAAAAAAATCTTAGGTTCCTCCTTTTCCTTCTTTATGCTAATTTAAAGTCATCAAACCCTACTGATTCTACTTTTATATCTAGTGGAATCTGGAAGCTTGTTAGAAAGGCAAGCTTTGACCCCAGGTGTGTCATAAGAACATAAGTGACTCATTTGCACATTAACGTTTAAGAAGCACTGCCCTAGGTGGTGATAGTCTCAGTAACCAAAGTTAGAGAATCTAAAGGAGAAAACAGAGAACAAAAGGCAAACTTGAGAAAACTATAATTAAAACCCCTCTCACCTTGAGCTTTTCCTCCTAATATTAAACTTTGAAGGTCTGGAGTTTTATAAAGAAGGCAGTATTCCTTAACTAAGTGATCTTCCTTTCAGGTTTCACCTCCCTCAGATCCTATCCTCTACACTGCCCCTGTGGGAGCCTTTTACAATTTTGTCTTTGGTTTCCCCTGCTCCAACAGCACTCCATCACCCAAAGTCCAAATTCCTTACCAGCATATACAAGGGTCTTCAAAACCTGACCCCTGTCTATCTTTCATCATGCTTGTATATACTCCCTCTACCAGAAGTTAGCAAACCAGTGGAATCACCAAGATGGCTTGGTATTTTTTTTTAAAGCTTCTCAGGTGATCTAAAGTGCAGTGGGGGCTGAGAATAACTGCCATATGTCTTGAACCAAACTACCTGTCATGCTTCCATACAAAAGCAAAACCATGACCTTGTCCTTCTGCCTGCCTTCTTTTCATACTTTGCCCTTGTCCTCCTCTGGGATGAATTCACAGTGTTTCTTAATAATTCAACTATCATTTCTTATTTGAAGGAAGACCTCTTTGCTTCTCTTCCTTTGCAGGGAGATGTGATTGGTTTCTTGCCTTTTGCTCTCATAATACCTTGTGTTTACATCCGGCTGTGGTCCCCAAAACCCGGGCCACAGCCCAGTCCCAGTCCATGGCCTGTTAGGAAACAGGCTGCTTATCACCTCCTGAACTCCGCACCACCTCTCCCCCACCCACAACAACCCACCCTCCCACCCTCAGTCCGTGGAAAAATTGTCTTCCATGGAAACCAGTCCCTGGTGCCAAAAAGGTTGGGGACCACTGTGTTATAGCATAGCCCACACTTCATGAAGCAGACTGTCTAAATGTTTGTCAGTCCTACTCATTTGAAGGCAAGGATTATATCATTTCTTGGGCACAGAGACTAGAAAATAATAGGCAATAAATGCTTACTGAAAATGCACTGAATTTTTGGAGCCTGTTGAATAGGCCTATAGCAATGTAAAATAAAACCAAACCAAACCTATACCTTTCTACCTACCAGGTTATTTCATTAACATTAGGAAAAATGTTTCCATTCCACAATTCTACATTTAGAAGTACAAGTCAAAATCATATGTGAATTGATATACAAGCCAAAATAAAAATTTCAGTTGAAGATTAAATCAACCTAGCAATGACTGATTATCAGCTGCTTCTCAGTTTTGAAGAAAACAGAAGGGTTCTGGGTGTCTAAAGAGTACTGGGTAGAAGGATACAAAGTAGGGGAAAGGGATATTAGCTAAAATCATCATAAATCCTAAGGAAGAGTCAAAAGATAATGTCCAACTGATACACTAAAATAGGATATACATATTAATTATATTAAAATATGGAAATAAGTGCCAAGAAGAAAAGCCAAAAGAATTGAAGGTAGAATAGGGTGAGTGGTAGTGGATGGCTATTTAAAAAAAAAAAAAAACAAAAACAACCTTCTAGTACTATTATTTAAAAAAATGTAACAAATAAGGGGATGGATTACCAAAAGAATAAATGACATCAGAAGACAATGGACTATTACATAAACTTAATGACTAGGAGTACTGGAAAAAATGAAAGTACTTCTATCTCACAACTATTTGTACCCAGCAACTTTAATGATCTATGAATATTTGTATTTTGATGTGTATAAAATTTCATCCCAAGGGAATTGATAATTAAGGTACCTACTATAGAGATAAAACTAAGAATCATCTTCCAGATAAGCAACTTCTTAAATGGAAAAACACCAATAATAATACCAATAAAAGTTGCTTCTTCAAATCTTAAAGACAATCTGTAGTCATTTGCAGAATGTTGTGCTACTAAATTTAAACATTAATTTGCAAAAACTGCAGATATACAACATAGAACTGCAAAAGACAAAATTTCAAAATTTTCTATTGTTGCTCCAAATGTCAAAACTTCTATACATATACAGCTAAGTACACCCAATGGCTAACCAAATTGTGTTTCATTGTAAAAGCCACTAGGGTCTTTTAAAAAAAACAAAAACACAAACATTTTAACTAAAAATATAGCCAAAAGTGAGCCTTATAATTCTTTAAAGGAAAGAGGAATTTTCTTATACATTTATTCCTCTAAAAAATCTCAATACTAAATCTATAACTTATATTGGGACTATGGGTACCTATAAAAAACATAGAAAGATATAACTGTCGTAAGTGATCTAACTTTTACTATTTTGCTATTTTAAAAAAACTACCCAAAACACCATATTTGATGAACAGAAAATGAAAATATCTAAAATTATTTTATTGCCCTTCATAACAAAAATGTCTATGAAAGAGGAAGCATGTGAAATTACTAAATATTCTCAATTATAGGAAAATATCAAGAAATGTTCCAAAGTCCAGGAAATATAAAATGAAAACATTCTTGATAGTTTTTGAAAAACTTCACTTTGACTACAACTAAACCTATGATTTTTAAGGACTTAGTGTAAGCATGTTAATTTGGAAAAACTAAACTATAATAATCTGGTGCTATAGGGCTACTAACGCTTACCTCAAGGGAACCTACTGCAGATAAAGTCCGTCACTTGCACAGTCCTTTCAGCTGCCTGCCAGTTGTCTCTGTGGAAGGGAAAGCCTGATGAGTGAGAGCCCTATGCCACACTCCTTTGGAGTATCAGGGTGCCTGCATAGAACTGCACAAAACTGTCTAGCTAGAGATTCCTAGCTGCTTTCAATAACACAGGGCTAAAAAAGATGCCACCTTAAAGTTCTTTTTCCTCTGAACAATGAAACAAAATGCCTAAGAGTTACTGAGTGCTAACAGCTTACTGGTATTACAAAGGTGATATTATCTACACTAACCCAAGCAGAAAAAAGACTAAAATGCATCAAGTAGAAGTAAGTTAAGATTGACAAGGAAAACACATACACGCACGCACACACACCAACATTAAAAAGGGACAGAACTGTATAATCTGTAGAGAGAAAAGGCTATATCCACAAAAAGTGAGGTTGTAGCATCAACGAATGAATGTTAAAACCCAAAGAACTTCCTGTCTACCCATTTTTAAAAGATGCCATCAAGTATATCACGTGCAGAGTGAACTATACCATGGATCCAAATGCCTACTTATAAAATGCCGTGTATTTTCTTGGTGGGGACAGTAAGTGGGTGAGGGACAAGGGGATTCTTCAGATTTTTTAAGATATGAAAAGGGAAAACCAGTAGCATGATTCCACAAGAAATTCTAAAAAGAGAAAAAAACGTATTATCTGTATCTCAGAAAGTACACAAACCCTTACTCAGGATCAAACTTAGAGGGAAGAATAATGAGAAATAATAGAAAACTGTGATACTCAACAGATTTCAGAAACTATCTTCATCTCACAGAATTATGAATGATTAATAACTGTTTTCCATTAAGAACACCTATACCTCATTAATTTACAAGTTCAACTACATAACCAAAGAAACTGTATTTTCTTTCTAATGCCAAATAAGGTCTTCAATCTGAATGTTGTTCTTCAATAAGACAAAACAAAATACTCCTACAAGAAACTTTAAAAGCATTAACCTTTAGCAAAAGGACTGAAAAAAAAACCTGCTTAGTTAAAAAGGTGATTCCAGTTTTTACTTTAGTAATAGCACAATTAAAATGAAATTACTTACCTCTGATTCTTTGTCACTTAAAGATCCCAAGCTTCCAAAGCTGTGATTAGAGCTTTCATTATTTGTTGAGGCCTGTTAAAAATTGTTATAAAGGTAAAAATTAGGAGTAATTTTAAATAAATATATTACAAGTACATAATCTATTCTCATAATAAAAATTAAGTACAATTGCTTTAAATGAGGAAGAGAAATGAAGGAAAAATAATAAACACCAAGTTCTTAACACTACAAATATCTTGGAAAGTTTTATCAAGTCAATAAAGTTCTGCTGTGTTTTAGGAACTGACTTGTATTAGCTGATTTTTTAGAACACCAGTTCAAGAACAACAGAATTGGGCCATTGTTAGGAAAACAAGATCTCTAAAATTATTACCCAATGTATACAAACTAGTGCTTCCTCTAACCAAAAATATTATTTGTGTTCTTCAGTTTCCTTCACAGTTATCAAATTCCATCATATCTCATACACACCCCTTGGCCTTTCTACATATTAACAAACTGAGTACTTGTTTGTTTTGACTTAATCTTTTAAGAAAATATTTTACCACCTTAACCATTTTAATTGCTTTGCTCAAAGTTTCTCCATTTCCTTGACAATATTTCTGAACTGTGACAAAGGGAAATGAGTTATCATTCTGTAGGATGACATCTGCTTCATTCTCAATATGATTCTACGACACTTATTCTTTTGTGTACTTTTTTGTATCATCAGTACCTTAAATCAATGTCTTCCAGGAATGCTCAGACCAGAAACTGACAGGCTATAGCATACACACCACAAGATGATGCATGAATTAACTTCACATACAGGCATGCAAGTTGACATCCTTGTGTTTCCCTTCCATTGTTCAGGGTAGCTGCTAATCCTACTATTAATGGGTTGTAAGCTGGCCTATAATTATCCTTAGCCAAATTTCTAAACTGACAACTCTAAGCCACTGCATACACATCCAGCAGTATGCTGGACATTGTAAAGGCTGTTTTTAACACAAGATAGCACTTGAACTGATTAAGATTCAAGTAGTACTTAGAGGAAGTTATAATCTATTAGGCTGGTGCAGAAGTAATTGCGGTTTGGGACTGGGAATTTTAAATCATTATATTAATTAATAACTAGGCTTAAAAACACCTTTAATAATCAAAATAGGAACCACTACAATCAACACATTTTTGCCGAGAAATAAATTTATTCTTCCAATTCATGAATATTGCATCTCTCATTTATTTATACCTGCATCAATTTCTCTGTTGAACAGTTTTCAGTGAAGATGTCTTGAGTATCTTTTGTCAGATTTATTTCTGAGTATTTTTTTAGTACTGTTGTACATGGTATCTTCCTAATCATTTTCCACTTGTAGATATGTAGAAATATAACTGATTTTACCACATGATTTATATTCAATGACCTTGATTAATTTACTTACTGGTTTTAATTATTTGTAGGTTGTGATTTTTTTTCTATATCACAATCATGTAATGTGAATAATCTTTATTTCTTGATATTGGTGCTGATTACATGACTGTGTTCAGTTTGTGAAAATTCATTAAGTAATATACTTACAATATGTGCATTATTTTATATGTACTGAGGAGGACTACTTTCAAGCTCTGCTATTTATTTTAATGATTTTTCATTGCCATTGTAGTGGAAAGTCATCAAAACCTTGAGACTTCCCTGGGTATTCCTTTTTAAAAAGCATGTATTTAAAAAGTTTGATAGTCTCAGTATTGATTCTTTGGAGACTAAAACTGGCAATATTTCTCCATAAATAAGCACTCATTTATTCTTAACCTTGGCTTCTTGTATTGGAGTTAATTCTCTATCAACAAAAAATAGTTTTCCTAAGTCAACTGTAACTTTACTTCATACGACTTTCATTGGTAATCTTGTCAAGAGTTCAGTAAAAAGAAGAATACCTGAACTAGCACATATAATGGTTTTTTTACTAAGAAACTATTACAATTAAATTAAAAATTAATTTCCTTAGTTTCACTACCCACATTTTAAGTACTTAGTAGCCACATGTGGTTAACGGCCACATGCTGGCCCATGCAGATATAAAACATGGCCATCACCCCAGAAAGTTCTATTGGAAAGAGTTGCTATAGACCAGGGGTAGGCAAACTATGGCTCTCTGCCTGGTTTTACAAATAAAGTTTTATTGGAACACAGCCATACTCATTTCATTAAATATGATCTACGGCTGCTTTAGTGCTACAATGGCAGAGTTGAGTTGAGCAGTTGCAATCAAGACCATAAAACTTAAAGATACTAACTACCTGACACTTTACAGAAAATCTTTGCCAACCTCTGCTATAGACCATACAAAAATCAGGGGCCGGGAGGGGGCATGTTTGAGAGGAGATAAAAGAGTTAAGAGTGCAATGCTACCTATATTTCACCAACAGATACCCTCACCTAGCCAGATATAATCTAATATAAACCATTCCTTGTTTCCCTAAAAAGCATTGTCTTAAATTTGGGGATTGAAATGCAAGTCTTATGATACAAAACACAGTAAACATTTCCCATTTTAAGTACTCAACATCCATTCCATTCACAATAGCACCATAGTTTCTTTCTGGCAAATCATCCTGTCCTAATATTTTTGGTGGGACTATAAATCAACCTGCCCACCTACTACAGAAATCCTAAGGAGGGTCCTTCTCCCCCATATACTCTTCATCCATACTTATAGTCAAGAAATCACAGGGAAAGCCTAAACCCAATACTAAACTAATCAACTTTATTCCCCAGAACTTTGGATCACAAGAGAGTGTTATCAGTGTGAGATGGTGGTGTCTTTTTTTTTTTTAAGCCAGTGGAGATACTACAATCAGAAGGATGAGCAATTCCTGCTGCCTAGCCACCTAGGGTTGCCTGCTGAAGTCTGGTTTTCAGGCCTCCAAACCATTCTGTGAATTGCCTAATGACTTCCCTTCTTTGCTTAAGGTAGCTAGAACTGGTTTCTTTTTCTGCAAATAAAGTCCAATAACTGATATAAAATTTAATGACTTTCATTTAACAATGGTTTAGCAGAAAACCTGGAGGACAAAAGCAGAAAACAAAGTTAAATGTCTTAAAGATAAAGACGACTTGTCCATCTATGACATTTATTTTTTAAAAACAGGGCACACCAGATATTTTGACTAGGACCAGCTCTAGGCAAAATTCTACAACAGACTCAAGTTTTGCTTCCTACCCACATTCTCAGCACCACTACTATTCTGTTCTTGGCTCTCTGTTAGTTGTCAATTAATTCTAAATATAAAGTGTTCAGATTTTGGCTTATACCTATGAGTATAAAGGGAAAACCAATCACAAGCTCCCACATCCCCAAACATTTCTTCAGTTCACTGATACAATATCACAAAATAATCCATTGATTTACGTCAACGGTCTTAGTTAGAATGTTTCATGTTTTAACAGAATTTTTTGAAATGTGGGTTTAACCTACAAACTGTTAAGAGCACTCTTTTACCCTCATGGACAAAGTGATAAATATGTGAAGACACGGTATGTCCACCTGGAAGTTACCAAACCATGCTTGCTCTGCTGTGGTATTATTAGAATAGACTAAAAGATATCTATAGGGCAGGGATTGTGTTCTCTGTCTCCAAACAAAAACACTAAATGAAACCTTACACATAACGAGTACTTTAAAATACATGCTGGGGGAATGAAGCAAATAGATGGTTTTTGTTTGTTTGTTTGTTTCATGTGATATTATCAGCTTAGAAGGAAAATTAGTAAACTAAACCAACACTGGCCCTATTTTCAGTTTCAAAGAGCTTGCTAGTACTGGCCAGCACTAACAGCATATTAAAGCAAGTCCGGAAGGACCACATGACTCCATGGAAACTCTAGGTGCAATTCAAATTTTTCCCCCAGTATTCTTTAAAATATATGCCAGTCTCAAAATTAGCCTTCTAATTGCCTCAGTCTCCAAAGTTTCCAAACCAAGATTAGAATCAGTATACACTGTCCTGATTTCTTATTAAAAATTTATTTCATTCCAAAATTGAGTACTTAACTACATTAGTAAAAAAAAATGTGATGGGATAAATTCTGTCCAGGTACACACAGGTGTTGATGAGGGACACAGGAGGTCCACCAAATTCAGATTTGGGCAATCAGGTGGAAAGAGGTAGTAATCAGAGAAATATTCTTAAAGTGATACCTGATCTGACTCTTGACATTCAAACAGTGATAAGTCTAATGGAAAAAAAGCATATGGGAGTCTGAAGTAAAGTGTTCAAAGGAACACTATGTTCAAAGGGGAAGAAGCTATGAAAAACCATATCCATTTAGGGAACCACAAATAGTTTGTTATGACTAGAGCAAAGTACAAATGTGAAGATGTGAAGATGTGAAGAAAAGATGGAAGATGGGACATGAAGTTTGGCTACAGGGGCAATGCAGTAATAAGAACAACTTTATAATGCTAATGAACTTATAAACTATGTGAAGCCATTAAAAATCTTTAAGCAAGGTCTATTTAATCAGATGGGCCTTTTATAAAAATCAATCAAGCTAGGAAAATGACAGCCTAGGTACACATTCCAAACTCACTTTCTCTTACTCTAGGGAGAATTCAACAGGAAGATAAACCAGCAGCTGTGATGTATTTTTTATTTTTATTTTTTTTCTTTTTCTACTTGGGGGAGCAGGAGTAGAGTTGCAAAGATTAGTAAAGAATAACTGGACCACAAAAGTGATTCCACTCACAAATGAACAGCTTCTTAATGCCACTGTTAACAAGACTGGGAGAATCAATAATATAAAATAGGGAAATAGGATCAGGCCTGCCTTTCTGGCCAAACCCATGATAAAGAATGTCAATCCTAGGGCTGCTTGAAGGTAGATCTGACAGCCAACTTGAGTTGATCACTTGTGCAGGATGAGAAGACTGCACTTGCCCACCCATAAGTACTGCTCTAGAAGCCATCTGATTGCAGGAGTATGGTAAAGAAACACCTATAAACCTTACCACTACCCAATCTATCACCTCTGAGAAGATCTACCAGCCTAACCAAAATGGATGCTGTGGAAACCCTCACCAACTAACAACAAGTTGGCAAGAAAATATTACAGGTGATTTAAGGAGCCTAATTAGCTTGCAAAGGAGCACCCCAGTCAAACACACAATAGATGGCTCAACCATGGCAGAACCTGAGGTAAGAGCAGAAACAGATCTTTTAAAACATACCATGAGAATTTTAAAGTAGGTATAATTAAAAGATAAAAAAGTGGGGAAAAAACACTGCTGGAAACTAAATTAGCAATCTAAAAAATGAAGTAGAGTTATAATATCGACACTATTAAGAAACTATAATAAGTTTTAAAAAAGATATAAAACATATACCAAGGGGACCTAGTATGAAAATAACTAGTACTTCAGAAAGGAAGAACCAGATTAAGAACAAACAATAATCAAAGAAATATTACTATAAAAAGAAAACTTCCCTGAGCCAAAGGAAAACTGGAAACTAGAAGACATCAAAAATGGTGTCTACAGACTACTGAGATATTATGAGAAAGCAAAACAAAGATATTTTGAAACACACAAACTCAAAACATATGGCAGCATGTACTCAAGAATGCTTTATAGATCAATACTGTAAGAGCAAATAATACCCTCAAACTAAATTTTCCAAAGGGGGAGAAGAGGGCAGCAGATACAGGTCTACATATGAATGCTATAAAGATTTGTTATGAATCACAAATATGTAGAAATTAAACAACACACTCCTAAATAACCAATAGGTCAAAGGAGAAATCTCAAGGGAAATTATACAAAACTTTGAGATAAATGAAAACAAAAACACGGCACACCAAAACATATGGGGTACAGCTAAACCAGCATTTAGAAGGAAATTTATAGCTGTAAATGCCTATATTTAAAAAGAGATCTCAAATCAATAATCCAGCTGTCCACTCAAACACCAGAAAAAATAAACCAAAAGCAAAGCAAGCAGGAAAAAAAAAAAAAAATGTCAGAGCAGAAATAGATAAAATAGAGAATAGAAAAACAATAGGAAAAAAACACCAGTAGAACCAAAAGTTGAATCTTGGAAAAGATCAACAAAATTGACAAATCTTTACCAAGACCTACCAAGAAAAAAGACAGAAGACTCAAATTACTAAAATCAGGAATGAAAGAGAACATGTTATTACTGACTTACAGAAATAAGAATTATAAGAGAATATAATTAAAAGTTTTATGCCAGCAAATTAGATTAACTATGTGACATAGACAAATTCCCAGAAAGACACAAACTATTAAAAATGATTCTAGAAGAAATAAACATCCTTAGTGAAACACTAGCAAACTGAATTCGACAGGACATTAACAGGATCATACATCAAGAGCAAGTGAAATTTATCCCTGAGATGTAAGAGTAGTTCAACATACACAATAAATATGATACACCAAATTAACAGAGTGAAGGATAAAAATAATATGATCATCTCGATGCACAAAAAGCATTAGACAAAATTCAACATCCTTTCATGACAAAAACTCAACAAATTAGGTACAGAAAGAATGTACCTCAACAAAATAAAGGCAATATATGACAAGCCCAGAGCTAAATATACTCAAGGGTGAAAAGCCATTAGGTTGGTGCAAAAGTAATTGCGGTTTTGGACCACGAATTTTAAATCACTGTAACTAGGCTCAAACACGTTTTTATTAATCAAAATAGGAACCATTACAATCAACACATTGTTGCCAATGAGAAGTAAGTTTGCTTATTCCTGTAGCATAAAAATCCCTGCTTCAGGATTCAACAAACTCTTGGTAAGTATTTTCTGCATCCTGTTGCTTGTGGAAGCTTTTTCCCTACAGAAAGTTGTCAAGATGCTTTAAGAAGTGGTACTCAGTTGGTGAGAGGTCAATTGAATATGGCGAATGAGGCAAAACTTTGTAGCCCAATTCCTTCGACTTCTGAAGTGTTGGTTGTGCAAGGTGCAGTCGGGTACTGTCATGGAGAAGAACTGGGCCTTTCTGTTGATCAATGCCGGCTGCAGGTGTTGCAGTTTTCAGTGCATCTCTTCGCTTTACTGACCACCAAACCGGCAGCAGATCACCAAACAGTGACCATGACCCTTTTTTTGGTGGAAGTTTGGCTTTGGGAAGTGCTTTGGAGCTTCTTCTCAGTCCAACCACTGAGCTGGTCGTCGCCAGTTGTCATATAAAATCCACTTTCCCTCGCACATCACAATCCAATCGAGAAATGGTTCATTATTGTTGCATACAATAAGAGAAGACGACACTTCAAAATGACGATATGTTTGATTTTCAGTCAGCTTGTGAGGCACCCATTTATCAAGCTTTTTCACCTTTACAATTTGCTTCAAATGCCCAACGACCATAGAATGGTCGACGTTGAGGTCTTTGGCAACTTTTCGTGTTGTCGTAAGAGGATCAGCTTCGATGATTGCTCTCAATTGGTTGTTGTCAACTTCTCATGGCCTGCCACTCTGCACCCTCAAGGCTCTCGTCTCCTTTGAAAAACTTCTTAAATCACCAGTGCACTGTACATTCGTTAGCAGTTCCTGGGCCAAATGCGTTTTTGATGTTGCAAGTTGTCTCCTCCACTTTACGACCCATTTTGAACTGGAATAAGAAAATCATTCGAATGTGCTTTTTGTCTAACATCATTTCCATAGTCTACAATAAATATAAAATAAACAGTAAGTAATAAGTCATTAGCAAAAAACACAAAGTGAGAAATGTGCATTAAAATGATGTATAACATAACCACATTTAAGAATGTATTCCAATATCAAATTGGAATTGATATTAATTCCAATAATTCCAAATTTCAATAATGCTAAAACCACAATTACTTGTGCACCAACCTAATAAAAGCTTTTGCTCTAAGATCAGAAACCAGACAAGCATACCCACTCTTACCATTTCTATTCAATACAGTACTGGAAATCCTACACAGAGCAATCAGACAAGAAAAAGAAATACATGTCATCCAAATCAGAAAAGAAAGAAAGTTATCTGTTTAGCGATGACATGCTCCTATACATGAAAAACCCTAAAGACTCCACAAAAAAAACTGTTAGAACTAATAAACTAATTCAGTAAAGTTACAAGATACAAAATCGACATACAAAAATCAGTTGTTTCTATATGAGCTATCGAAAAAGAAATTAAGAAAATGATCCTATTTACAATAGCATTAAAAAAACTTAATAAATTTAAACAAGGTGAAAGATCTGTACAACAAAAACTATAAAACACTGGTGAAAGAAACTGAAGACAACACGAATAAATGAAAAGACAGCCTGTGTTCATGAACTGAAAGAATAGTTAAAACGTCCATGCTACCTAAAGCTATCTATATATTCAATGTAATCTTAAAATTCCAATGGCATTTTTCACAGAATTAGAAAAAACAATCATAAATTCATGTGTAACCACAAAAGACCTCAAAGAGTCAAAGTAATATTGAGTAAGAATAAAGCTGGAGGGTAATTATACTACCTGATTTCAAAATACACTACAAAGCTAATAATCAAAACAGCATGGTACTGGCATAAAACCAACATACAGACCAAAGGAACACAACGGAGAGCTCAGAAATAAATTCACACATTTACAGTCAATTGATCTTTGGCAAAAGTGCTTAGAACATACAATGGGGAAAGGACAGTGTCTTCAATAAATAGTGCTGGGAAAATTGGATATCCACATGCAGAACAAGGAAACTGGACCTGTATCTCACACAATATACAAAAATCAACTTGAAATGGATCAAAGACTTAAGACATAAAACTGTAAAATTACTGGCAGTAAACATATAGAAAAAAGCTTAACATTGGTCAGGGCAATTGATTCTTTTGGATATGACAAAAAAGCACCAGCAACAAAAGCAAAAATAGACAAATGGGATTACATCGAACTAAAAAGATTCTGCACAGCAAAAGAACCAATAAACAGAGTGAAGAGACAACCTACAGATTCGGGCAAAATATGTGTAAACCATACATCTCATGAGGGCTTAATATCCAAAATACACAAGGAATTCAAACAATAGCAAAAAACCAAATAATCTAATTTAAAAATAGGCAAAGGACTTGAATAGATATTTCTCAAAAGAAGGCATACAAATGGCCAACAGATGTATGAAAAAATGCTCAACATAACTAATCATCAGGGAAATGCAAATTAAAACCACACTGAGGTATCACCCCACCCCTGTTAGGATGGCTAATCTCTAACAGATGAAAGATAACAAGTGTTGGCGAGGATGTTGAGAAACTAGAAACCTTGCCCACTGTTGTTGAGAATGTAAATTGGTATAGCCATTATGGAAAACAGTATAAACATTCCTCAAAAAATTAAAAATAGGCTCACGCTTGTAATCCTAGCACTCTGGGAGGCCGAGGCAGGCGGATCATTTGAGCTCAGGAGTTCGAGACCAGGCTGAGCAAGAGCGAGACCCCATCTCTACTAAAAACAGAAAGAAATTGGCCAAACAACTAAAAACAGAAAAAATTAGCCGGGCATGGTGGCACGTGCCTGTAGTCCCAGCTACCCGGTAGGCTGAGGCAGGAGGATCGCTTGAGCCCAGGAGTTTGAGGTTGCTGTGAACTAGGCTGATGCCACGGCACTCTAGCCCAGGCAAGAGAGTGAGACTTTGTCTCAAAAAGAAAAAACAAACAAACAAAATTAAAAACAGACCTAGCATATGATCCAGCAATTCCACTTCTGGGTACATATCTAAAGAAAATGAAATCAATATGTCAAAGAAATATCTGCAACCCCATGTTCAATTTCAGCATCATTCATAATAGCTTAGATATAGACTCAAGCTAAGTGTCCATCGACAAATGAATGGATAAAGATAATGTGGTATATATACATGAAATGGAATATTATTCAGTCTTAAAAAGGAAGGAAATCCTGTCATTTGCAACAACATGGATTAACCTGAAGAACATTATGCTAAGTGAAATAAGCCACCTACAAAAAGACAAATATCTCATATGACTTCACTTATATGTAGAATATAAAAAAAAAATGTCAGACTCATAGAAGCAGAGGGTAGAATGCTGGTGGCCAGGGGCTGAGGGTAGGGCAAATCAGGAGAATGTTGGTAAAAGGGTACAAAGTTTCAGTTTTGCAGGATGAATAAATCTGGAGATGCAACGTACAGCATACTGACTACAGTTAGTAATAGCGTATTGTACATTTGAAATTTGCTAAGAGAATAATAAATCTTAAATGATCTCAGCACAATAAAAAAAGTAACTGTGAGGTGATGAATATGTTAATTATCTTAAGAGTGTTAGGATACTCTTGTCACAATGTACACATGTATCAAAATATCACATGTACACCTTAAATATATATGATTTCTATTTGTCAGTCATACCTCAATAAAGCTGGGAGGCAAAAGGGAGACATACATAATCTGAATAGATCTATATAGTAAAGAAACAGAAGTAGTAATTCAAAAAACCAAACAAACAAAAACTACCATAAAGAAAAGCCCAGGCCCAGATGGCTTAAATGGTGAATTCTACCAAACATTTACAGTAGAACTAATACCAATTCTTCACAAACTCCTCCAACGAACAGAAGGCGATGGACACTTCCCAACTCATTCTGGGAGGACAGTATTACCCTGATACCAAAACTAGACAAAGATATCACAAGAAAATTACAGACCAGTATAGTTTACAAACATGGATTCAAAAATCCTCAACAAAATACTGACAAACCAAATCTAGCAAGATGTAAAAAGTATTTTATACTTAGACGAAGTCGGATTCATCCCAGGAATGCAAGGTTAGTTCCACATATAAAAGTCAATCAGCAATACACTATATTAATAGAACAAAGGACAAAAATCACATGATCATCTCCACAGACATAGAAAAGGTATTTGGCAAAACCCAATACCCTGTTCATGATTTTAAACACACACACACACACACACACACACACACACACACACTCTCTCTCTCTCTCTCCCCCTGCCCCTCCCACCAGCAACCTAGAAATAGGAAACTTCCTCAACCTGAGATAGGACATCTATGAAACACCCATACCTTTCCTCCCTAGAATCACGAACAAGAGAAAGATGTGTGCTCTCACCACTTCTATTCAACACTGTACTGGAGGTTCTAATCAGCACAATTAGGAAGAAAAAGAAATAAAAGGTATACTGGTTACAAAGAAAGAAGTAAAACTATCTCTTTTGGCAGATGACAGGATCTTATATATAGAAAATACTAAGGAATACCAACAACGACAAAAAAAACTATCAGAGCTAATAAACAAGTCCAGCAAGATTGCAGGACACAAGATCAATACAAAAAGATCAACTAGATATCTTTATAACAGTATCAAGCAATGTGAAAATGAAATTAAGAAAACAATTCCATTTATAATACCATCAAAAAGAATATTTTATTCTCAGGAATAAATAAAACAAATGGAAGACTTGTATACTAAAAACTATGAAACATCACTGAAAGAAAATAAAGATCCAAATAAATGTAAAGACATTTATGTTTACACACTGGAAGATTCAATATAATTAGGATGGCACTACTCCCCAAATTAACCTAGACATTCACTGCAATTCTTACCAAAATCCCAGTTGACTTTTTTGCAGAAATTCATAAGGTGATCCTAAAAGTCATACTGAAATGCAAGGGACCCAGAATAGCCAAAATAATCTTGAAAAAGAACGGAGTTGGAGGATATACACTTTCACTTTCATAACTTATTACAAAGCTACATTAATCACCACAGAGTGGTATGGTATAAAGATAGACAAATAGATCAGTGGAATCAAATTAAGAGTCTAGAAATAAACCCATATATTTATGGTCAATTAACTTCTGACCAAAGTTAAAAGACAACTGAATGGGTAAAGAACAGTGTTTTCAACAAATGGTGGTAAAAGAACTGGATATCCACATGCCAAAGAAATGAATTTGGACTCCCTCTTACCATATATGAAAATTAACTCAGAATGGATCTAAGACCTAAAACTATAAACCTCTTAGAAGGAAACAAAAGTGTATATCTACGTGACCTTTGATTAGGCAATAGTTTCTTAGATATGACACCCACAGAATGAGAGAAAAATCTGAAAATCATGTATCCCATAAGAATCTAGTACCTACTAAGTATGAAGAAACCTTATAACTCAAGA
>CAUYRB010007512.1:0-34379 GCA_963574695.1 Propithecus perrieri
TGGGCAAAGGACATGAACAGAAACTTCTCAAAAGAAGACAGAATAATGGTCAAAAAACATATGAAAAAATGCTCAACATCTCTAATCATCAGGGAAATGCAAATTAAAACCACAATGAGATATCACTTATCTCCAGTGAGACTGGCCTTTATCAAAAAGTCCCAAACAATAAATGTTGGCGTGGATGCAGAGAGATAGGAACACTCATACAGTGTTGGTGGGACTGCAAACTAGTGAAACCTCTGTGGAAAGCAATATGGAGATAACTTAAAGAGATACAATTAGAAGTACCATTCGATCCAGCAATCCCATTACTGGGCATCTACCCAAAAAAACAAATGATACTGTATAAGAAAGACACCTGCACCCGAATGTTTACAGCAGCACAATTCACAATTGCAAAGATGTGGAAACAACCCAAGTGTCCATCAATACATGAGTGGATTAATAAAATGTGGTATATGTATACCACAGAGTACTATTCAGCTTTAAGGAACAATGGTGATATAGCACCTCTTGTATTACTCCTGGATAGAGATGGAACGCATTCTACTAAGTGAGGTATCCCAAGAATGGAAAGACAAGCACCACATGTACTCACCATTGAATTGGTATTAACTGATCAACACATAAGTGCACATATAAGACTAACATCTATTGGATGTTGGGCAGGGGGGAGGAGGGAGGAGGGGACGGGTATTTGCATACACAAAGAGTGCAATGCGCACCGCCCAAAGGATGGACGTATTTGAAACTCGGACTTAGGGGGGAGTGGGGGGTAAGGGCAACATACGTAACCTAAACATCTGTACCCTTATAATATGCTGAAATAAAAAAAAGAATATCTTATACAATACATATAATATGCAAAATATGTTACTGTATTTGAATTTTACTTCAAATATATATTCTTAATATTTTTCAGAATTTTTATACAATCCTGTAGGTTTACATATAAACACATTTTTAATTTGACGGTTACTGACAAATTGCTCACAAAAAATGTTGCAAAATTAGACCACCACCTACTACTCAATCTGAGAGTAGTCTTTTCTTTAAAATTTTTGTAAGATTGGGCATTATTATTCATTATAATATTCATCAGATTGGAAAAGTACACCATGTAGGTGTTTTGATTTACATTTCCATGATCACTGCTGAATTCAAGCATCTCTTCAAATGTATTGTGATTAAAAAAAAAAATCTGTAAAGAAAATAAGTGAACAATATTGTGTGTTAAAAAGAATTACCACAATTTAAAAGCTATCAGAAACAGTGAAAATGCTTTGCAGTACAGTAATGCTGGAAAAATCAATGAAATTGATTAGAGCCAAGAGAAAAAATAAGATTCTTGATGAATGTTGGGGAAACCGGCTGAAAACAAAGCAAAAAAAAAAAAAGCCTTAAAGCCCTATTTTATACATTACTTAAGATTATAATATCAAATAAGTAAAAAGTTGAAAAAATCAAACAATCAATAAACTAATAAAACAGAAATATATGTACATGTTTAGTCATTGACTAGAAAAAGATTTTGTAAGCATAATACAAATATTTTGAAATATTTGAAAAATCACAAAGCGAATGGTCAACATATTTGACCACAATAAATATTTAAAATGCTTTTTAAATAAGTAAAAAGAAACAATAAGAAAATAGTTTACAGAAGACCTATCAAGCAAAATTTTAATAATTTTAATAATTGAGGCTATTAATAAATGATTAAAGCTATTATGTTTAAAATGACAAATAACATTTAATTTCAGAAATATAAATGCTATACAAATAAAATAAGGGATTCTAAGAAACAATGCCTTTAAATTAACATATTTAAAATATGCAAATTAAGAAAACATATTTTTTCCTTACCCAATTTGTAAATATTAAAAATAAAACTCAAGTTCATTTGTTTATATGTATGTCAAAACTTGTATACTATAAGTCATTTTATCACGTCAATTATTGTATTTTAACAAAGCAATTTAAATTGTGCAAATACAATACTCAATGTTTCTGAGAATAAGGAAAAATGTGGCAGTGTGTCAACAAGACACGGGCTCTGAAGTTAAGGGCATTTGCACAGCTTCTGAGAAATTGAGATTTCTGTGTGGTTTTTATAACCTGCTTCTTTGGGTAAGCAGGAGTAAGAAAAAATGAGATCAGCTATAGCCATAATATATTTCATTCTCTCTATTACTAGGTAAATCCACTGATGTCATACCTAACTAAAAAAGACAGTCTAATTTGTTAAGGAAAATTTTTACATTTCAGTAAAACACCTTAGAACCCATATTATGATCTTTAAAATGTTCATATGTCATGAATCACTGGTTTTAAAGTCAAGATTTATTCCTAAGAAATTAACTTTAGCTGCACAATGTAAAATGTAGAAGTATGATTAAACAGAAGAATGAATGATTATAGGATTTTTTGTAATATTAAAAATTTGGAGATAATGCAAATGTGCAACATAAAAGAAATTGTAAAATAAATAATACATAAATAAAAAAGTCACGAAGATAATATAAGTAAAATTTTGGAAAATATTTCATGACCTATGGAAAAATCTTTAAAAGAAAATTTTCAACATCAAAACTGAGACTTCCTTCTAGTTAGTATAATGGTATACATTTCTCCATTCCTTTACTTTTAATCTGTCTGTGTCTTTATATTTAAAGTAAATTTAATGTAGACAACATATAGTTGAATCTTCTTTTTTTAACCACTCTTAAGTTTCTGCTATTTAATTTATCTATGTAAACTGTTGATGTTTAAAGTGATCATTGATGTAGGTGGACAAATATTTATTTGTATTTGTAACTCTTTTCTACTCGTTGTCCTTGTTTTTTGTTCACTAGTTTGTTTTCAACTTGTTTTCTGCCTTCTTTTAATGCACCATTTTTCACGAATCCATTGACTCTTTTAGTGTATCAATTACAGTTTTTAATTTTTTTAGTGATTACTTTTGTGCTTTCAATATGCATTTACAATAATCCATGACCACTTACAAATAACACTATATTACTTCATAGATAGTGCTAAAACCTTAAGAAGAGCATTCCTGCTTTCTCTCTCCCTTCCCAACACTGCTGTCATTCATTTCACTAACCTATAAACTATAATCACCAAATACATTGTTCCAATTACTATTTTGACCACTGTGTTTTAAGATAAATTAAGAATAGGAAAAATTAAATGTTTTATTTTATTTTCATTCTTTGTCTAACAATCTTCTTTTTTTATGTAGATCTGAATTTCTGACCTGTATTATTTTCGCTCTCTCCACAGAACTTCTTTTAACATTTCCTGCAAGGCAGGTGTTCTGGGAACACATTTTCTCAATTTTTGTTTGTTTGAAAAAATCAATTTCTTCTTCATTTTGAAGGATAATTTCCTTGTATACAGAATTCTGGTTTGGTGGGACATTTTACCTTTCAACATTTTAAATACTTACTCCTCTCTCTTCATGCTTGTATAATGTTTATCTTTGCTCCTCTGTAAGTGTATCACCCCCTCCCCCAAATCCTGGATTCCTTGGCTATATTCTCTTTACCTTTGGCTTTTGACATTTTGATTATCATGCACCTAGGCATAGATATTTTTGGATTTTATCCTACTTCATGATCTCTTAGATTCTTTATCTGTGGCTTGTGTCTCATAAATTTTGGAAATTCTTAGTCATTTTCAATTTAAATAGTTTTTTCTATTCCTTTCTGTCTTCTCTTTTCTGTATTGTTATTAAACCTATGTTATAATTTGGCAATCACATTTTGTGGATATTATTATATATTATGTCTTTTTCATTCTTTTTTATCCTTGCTCTTCAATTTGGAAAGTTTCTATTGACGTTTCTTCAAACTCAACTGATTCTTTTCTTGGCCATGACCAGTCTACCAGTAAGCCCATCAACTCCATTTTTCTTTTTTCTTGCAGCATTTTTTTTTTAAATTTTAGTTAAATTTGTGCTAAAATTACCTTTCTAGAGGTAACAAAGGATGGAATCTTTAGGATCTATGGCTAGGTGAGGAAATTTTATATTTGATACCAAAAAAACATGACCCATAATGGATAAGTTAATAAATTGGATTTTGTGAACATTAAAAAATATTTGCTCTATGAAAGACCTGCTTAAGAAGGTGAAAAAACAAGCCATTGACCTGGAGAAAATATTTGCAAAACACTTGTACCAGAAAGGACTGAAATGCATACTATATAAAAAAAACATCAAATCCTCTGCAGTAAAATATCAATCCAAGTAGAAAATGGGTAGAGGACACGAATGGAAATTTTACTGAAGAGGATATATCAATGGCAAATAAGTACATAAAATGATACTCAATAGCATTTGACATTAGGGAAATACAAATTAAATCTACAGTGAAATATCACTAAATACATATAAGAATGGTTAAAATTAAATTTAAAAAAATATTGACAACAGTAAACAATGATGAGGATGCAGAGATTGTAGATTACTCATGAATTGCTGATGTTAATATAAAATGATACAACCACTCTGGAAAATAGCTTGGTTTTTTTTTACATAATTACACATGCCACTACCATATGACCCATAATTGCATTCCTGGGTATTTATCCCAGAGAGATGAAACATACATTTACATAAATACCTGTATATAGCAGCTTTATTCATAACAAATGAAAGCTGAAAATGACCCAAGTGTCCTTCAATGGGTGAATTATTGCACGAACTGTTGTGCATGTATATCATGACAGACACTTAGCAGTAAATGTATAGAACTATTGATGCACACAATAACCTGACAAACTGCCACAAAATTATTCCAAGAGAAAAAAAAGTCCAATCTCCAAATGTTATATACTGTATGATTCTGTATCATTCTTAAAATGACAAAATTAGAGAAATTTCCAGTTAGATAATTTCAGTAGAAACATCTCAGTATTCTTCTTTAATAATGAAAGACGGAGAAATATAATCACCTGCATGCACACATACAAATGACTCACACACACCTAGACACACAACTCTCTCACACACACAAATACACACACACATACACACAAATACACACACACACATGCTAGAGGACCATTATCTAGCTAGAGGACCATTATCCAGAAATAATTCAATCACCATTGGAATTTTGGTGTATTTTCCTATTTTTTGTCTTCAGTTGCATATTACATTAGATAGGTAGATATGTGGATGGATAGATAGATAAATAGCTAGCTAACTATAGCTATAGTATATCTATAGATAGCAACAGTTGTCTTTGTGTAATGAAATTATGAATGACTTAATTTTACTTTTTATTATTTCCCCAATTTTATACAATGAACTTTAGTTACATTTACACACACTTAAACTTACTTTTGTACATGTTATTTTAACTTCAATAGTTTTTTTGAATATAGTGCTATAGAAAAAATTGTGTTCCCCAACCCCAATTCGTGTGTTAAAATCCTAACCTGCAACTGGACAGTATCTTGTAATGGGGCCTTTGGAAGATAATTAGGTCTCGATGAGGTCATGGCCCCTCATGATGGGATTGGTGCGCTTATACAAAGAGACACCAGGGAGCTTGCTGTCTAGTGTGCTTGCGCTCTCTCTCTCTCTCTCTTTCTCTCTCTCTCTCTCTCTCTCTATGTCTCTCAATGATGGCAGCTGTCTATAAATCAGAAATGAGCCCTCACCAGAAACTGACTACCCGGGTGCCTTGATGGTGGACTTCCAGCCTGCAGAATTGTTATAAAGTATGTTTGTGTTGTTTAAGCCATCCAGTTTTATTGCATTTTTTATGGAAACCCAAGCTAAGAAATACGTAGTTCTTTTCTCCCCAAACCAAGAATATTGCATTGTTTAAAATTTTGTAATACGTTTGAGAACTTACTTAATCACTTAAGGGCCACATTATATCCTTTAGAGAATATAAATACTAATTTAGGAAACTATAAGAAGATATATTTTAAAAGTAGAAAACATTTCTAAAGAGTTTTTTTTTTTTTTTTCTGTTAGTTCATTTCATCATTAACTTCTTGAGTTAACCGGAGTTTTATTTTTCTTTTTATTCCCCCTCCAATTTAAAATTAGAACACTTTTTGCTTATTAAGAATCACCTCACAGATAAAAGAAAAATGCTCCAATTATCTTTTGGGAATGAGTTTTCATACTACGTGCACATCAATTCTTCTCAAGAGGAGACATACCTATTTCAAGATTTCTTTTAAAATTATAATTTAAGCAGTTCTTATTTGTGTCAAAATTATTTAGTCTGCCTGAATTGCCCCAAGAAAAAATATGCTAAGAGGCTTTATAAAAGGAAAACTTCTTGTTATTCAACTCATATGTTCCTCCTGAGAATTTTTTAAAACACATCTATTTTAAGAACCTGTGGGAAAATTTACATTTTATCCAGAGTTGTTGTAAATAACAAATATTAAAAAAAGATTCAAATAGTGTTGCTGAAGCAGGAGTGTACTGAATTACCCTAGTAATTCTTTAGTGTCTATTTATGTGTGTTTCTAATACTTCCCTCAGAAACATTTGCAGAAAAAAGAATGTTCGAAAAAAGAACGTAGTGATCCACTCTTCAATGTGTTCCAACAGATAAATTATTGTAACACTAATACAAATAGAAATATATGTAAGAACTATAAATCTGCAGCTGTGTTAATAAGATATGGTTAAATAATCTACCAATTATCAAACCACTTTTGTGGTTTGTATTGAAGATGAATATATTTTGTATTAAATGTGAATTTAACAACTCGTTCCTGGACCATAATATTAGGTTATTATGTATGAAACATCCAATTTCCTTAAAGTACTAAGTTTGACATTTGATATCTCTGACATTTGACTTGGGCACTTCTTGTTTCATTTTTATTGTGAAGGTACATCCTGAGTGTTTCAAACACATATTTTGTCTTGTGATTATCTTTCAAATTTTTTAGAGCAATTTTTGTGAAACCATGGATAAGTCAAAAATCCGTGTTATTTTAAATATGAGTTCCATTGTGGAACAAATGCAGTGTAGACAGCTCAAAATATCAATGAAGTGTTTGGAGAGGATGTGGCTAATGAATGCATAGTATGTCAATGGTTTGAGAAGTTCTGTTCTGGTGATTTTAACCTTGAAAATGAGCCATGTGGGCAACCTGAGACCAAGGTGGATAATAATGAGCTGAAAGCTATAGCGGAAGCAAATTCATCTCAACCTATCACGAATTAGCATCAAGGTTTGACGTTACTATTCCAGAAATATTGGACCATTTGAAACAGATTGTCTGAGTAAAGAAGCTGGGTATATAGGTACCATGTAAACTAAATGAGTATCAGAAGAGAAATTGTCTTGAAGCTTGCCTTTCTTTGCTGTCCTGACATAATAATGGCAAACCATTTCTATACTGTATTGTTATCTGCAATGAAAAATGGATTATTTTTGACAATTGAAAGAGTTCAGCACAATGGTTGGATAAAGATGAAGTGCCAAAACACAGTCCGCAACTGAATATTCATCAAAAAAAAAAAGCTAATTGTTTGTGTTTGGTGATCCAGTGCTGGTATTAACCACTACTGTTTCATGAAACCAGGTCAATCAATTACAGTGGATGTCTACTACAACCAGTTGGATGAAATGATGAGGATGCTTGCGATTAAGTAGCTGAGATTGGACAATAGAGACAGGCCAATACTCTAGCAAAACAATGCTGGACCACATGTCGCACAAACAATACTGTTTAAACTACAAGAAGCTGGACGTGGAAACTCTCTGTTATTCACCATATTCACCAGCCCTTGCACCAACTGACTACCACTTCTTCCAGGCTTTGGACCACTTCTTACAAGGAAAAATATTCAAGTCTCAACAAGCTGTGGCGATTTTATCACCAGTTGCTCTCCAGGCTTCTTCGCTGCTGGCATAAACAAGCTACTGTTAAGATGGCAAAACTGTGTTGATAGTTTAGGTGCATACTTTGATTAATTGTACTGCTTCTTGTTTGAGATATAATAAACACACTTTTGATTTGAAATTGGACATTTTTACTTAATGACCTTAATAGATACTAATACGTATTGTAAATTGAAAGAATGAAGGTATGTATTTGCTGTAAAAATGGAAAAGGATCTGGAGCATAAACACTACTACCTAAGTATATTGTTATATAATATTTAAGTGTGTGTACATGTTATATATCTACATTATACATGTACCTGTATATGCATGCATATATACATGCATAAACATGTATGTGCATACAAATATACACATATATACTACTCTCAAGTACATGCATATAGTATAAACTTGTGATGTATACTTTGGTATCTTTGATAGAAACACTAAATCATGCTTACTACCTTCACATAAGAAAACAAGGACATTTATTTCTCTCTCAATTTTATGTTTGGTTGATTAAACTGATTTTTTTATCTTGGCAAAGTTGAACATCAGCCATTGATATGATATGGTAGCATCTCAAGATTGGAGAAAATTAAATTTCTCAGTATCTAGATGTAGAAGAGTCCTAAGCAATCCAAATCGGTAGATTTGAAGGCTGGAGGGTGTTCTGTCATATCAAGTCCTTGACTAATATGCTCAATGATACTGTTTTGTAAATGATCTATAACTTATTCTGTTTAATTTGTTAAAATAAAACAAATTATCTATGAGCATATGTCTGTGGAAGACACATTATATTTTAATAATAGTCCTTTATGTAGCTATAGCTTAAAACTGTGTTTCATTTCAAATACTAATATCATCAAATGATACTGTCACTGAATATCTGTTTACTCTGACCTAGACTAAGATTAATAATTCAGTTGATTTTAGGCATATGTGTCCTGAGAAGATACTAAATAATCATATACTACATTAAATGTTTGTTTGTACCAACTACTTGTCATTCTAGTGAGAGAAAAGACATGATTCTGATGTATTGTAGTAAATTCTGATCATGAAATCAGCCTATTAGGAGACATCTCTGGAGATCAAGAATATATTGCTAGAAAAACACATTTTTCTTTTAGTGTGCTTGAAGAACTTTAAGTAATGTATACTACTAATAATCTAATCCAAATTATGTATTTTTTTTACTTTCCCTCACAGGCACTGAACCAATAAATAGCATTAAAATTGTTGTTCCTTAGAGTTAAAAGGAAATACAAAGATTCTTTTACATCAAAACATCACATGAAAAGAAATAGAAGATCTAAGAACTAAGATTCTAAACAAAACTACCCAGAAATATCCACATAATTGGTTGCCTAATTTATGGATCCATAAGCTTCCCGCAAAGTTATCAGCAGTGCCTAGCTCCCTGCATTGAGTTTCAGGAATTCATTTCATCAGGGAAGATTAAAAACCTTTATAAAGATTACACAGGAAAAGAAACTAAAATATCCTGGGTTTGAGAATCTAAATATTTCATATTCATAACAGAGATAATAGTTCAAAAGCCAAAGTTTTGCTTGTAAGAGTTGGGCATTTTGAAGGGAAAAAACGGTTTTAAGATTAAAAGGACTAAAGTCAAGAGGGAAGCAAGATAGAATTTATGCAAGCAACAACAGAAAGGTAAGAGACTAGAAGAAATGTCAGATAGTCCCAACCTGGCAGTCTCCATTGGGGTTGCTACAGCTGTAAGCAAGGCAGGGATTTACCTCACGAGGGCTGAAGGCAACTGTAGATAAAGATATGAAAGGTATTCAGAATTAGCATCCTTTATTGGTTAGTCAGCTTCTGCCAGAGCAAGAAACGAATTTTTAATGTCCTGATGAAAATGCATGAGAGGCTCTCATGTCTACAGTCTGCATATTCTATAGGATAGAGGGACAATAGCACTCCCTTTCATTGTGATATGTGGAGGGCTTCACCTCAACCATGACTTTACATTCCTCTATGCTTATTAAATAGAATAGATATACTTAGCTCAGCTCTAATTAACTACACCAAATGGACAAACCCTCCTTTGCAATGCTTCAGATGCTCATATCTCATGGAGTACTCCTCAATCTTTATTGTGCAGATGGGTTACCTGAAGATATTATAAAAATGCGAATTCTGATTCCATAGGTTGGCATTGCAATCTGAGATTTAGTCTTTCTAACATGCTGCCAGGTGATGGCAGGTCATCAGTCCAAAGGTCATGCTTTGTCCTGGAAGGTCATACATGTCTCAACCCTGAATGCACATCAGACACATATGGTAATAAGTTAAAAACACCAACATCCTAACCTCAACACCCGTTTGCCAGAGACATTTTGTTGTAATGGATCTGGGGTAGGGAGATCCTCATGATTTCTTACATGAAAATTGAATAAGAACACTAGAATAGAGAGTTGAAGCCAGGAAAACCTCCAGGACCTGCTTTTGCATGAATCTGAAAAGATATCAGTGGAGGCAATCCCTATCAAAGTATCATCATCATTCTTTACAGATCTAGAAAAAGTAATTCTATGCTTTATTTGGGACCAAAAAAGAGTCCACATAGCCAAATCAATCTTAAGCAAAAAGAACACATCAGGAGGCATCACATTACCAAGACTTCAAACTGTATTACAAGGCTATAGTAACCAAAACAGCATGATATTGGTACAAAAATAGACACATAGACCAATGGAACAGAGCAGAGAACCCAGATATAAAACCATCTACCTACAACCAACTGATCTTTGACAAAGCACACATCAGCATATACTGGGGAAAAGAAGCCCTATTCGATAAACGGTGCTAGGAAAATTGAACAGCCACGTGCAGACGAAAGAAACTGTACCCCTATCTCTCACCACTTACAAAAATTAATTCTAGATGGATGAACCATAAGAATTCCAGAAGAAAATGTAGGAAAAACTCTTTCAGACATTGGATTCAGCAAAGAATTTATGACTAAGACCCCAAAGGCAATTAGAACAAAAATAAAATAAATGGGACTTGATTAAATTAAAAAGGCTTCTGCATAGCTAAGGAAATAATCAACAGAGCAAACGATCTACACATCCAATAACGGGCTATATCCAGAATCTACAACAAACTCAAACAAATAAGCAAAAAAAAAAAAAAAAAAAAACCAAACAACCCCATAAAAAAGACATAAACAGAAGTTTTTCAAAAGACAATAGAAAAATGGCCAGCATATGAAGAAATGCTCAACATCACTAATCAACAGGGAAACGCAAATTAAATTAAAACCACAATGAGATACTACCTTATCACTGTCAGAATGGCTATTATTAAAAAGTCAAAACACAATAGATGCTGGTGTGAATGCAGAGAGAAAGGAATGCTTATATACTGTTCATGGGACTGCAAATTAATGCAACCTCTATGGAAAACACTATGGAGATTCCTCAAAAAACTAAAAGTAGACCTACCATTGTAAGAGCCAAGATGTCATTATTTGAGGCCCTAGATCTCATAATATCGTCCAAGTCCAAAAACCATCAATCTTAAGATTTAGATTACAATACGATTTTTGATTTCTTTTGAAAAATCTAAAAATCTGGCTTCCCTGGGCTCACATTACTACATGGCAAAACTGGCTGGAGTTGAGCAGGGAATCCCTCTTTGAAGCTGAGCACACAATCTAGTTTGCCATAGCCTCACCATTTCCTGCGGTATTCCTACAATGATGACTAGTGTTAGCTGCTGCTCATGAAGCTTTCACTGCTGTTTTAATATAGTAATGTATTTCTAAGCTTTAGTCTTTTATTGAAAGTGAGAAAATAAAAGAGAAAAAGACATGCTTCAAGAAAAATAAGAGAAAGCTATCTTTATGGAAACAAAAAATATTCCTTCATATTTAATATGCAAAAAAAAGTGCATCTGTGTCAAAAGATTACCATTAAACGCTCCTTAATCAGTTTCATTTGCATTTGGGAACCCTGCTATAGGTATTAGAAAGCCATTGGAAAAGAACCCAAGAAGTAAAACAATCAGATCTGTATTTTGGAAAGAGAATTTGTTATAAACTAAATGCTTGTGTCCCCTCAAACTTTCTATGTTGAAATCCTAATCCCCAGCATGATGGTTTTAGGAAGTGGGGTCTTTTGAGAGGTGATTAGGTCATGCGAGTGGGACCCTCATGAATGCGATTAGTGCCCTTATAAAAGAGATCTCAGAGAGCTTTCTCAATCCTTCCACCATATGAGGTTACAGGGAGAAGATGGCTTATAAACCTGGAAGCAGGTCCTCACCAGATACCAAAACTGCCAGCACTTGATCATGGACTACTTAGTCTCCAGGGCTATAAGAAATAAATTTCTGTTGTTTATAAAGCATAGTCTATGACACCCTGTTATAGCAGCTCAAACACACCAAGAAAGTACTCTAGCAGCATATAAAAACTGGTTAAAAGGAGGGATGCCCGGAGAAAGAACATCTGCTAAAAGAGTAGTGAAGTAGTCTCAAGAAGAGATGATAAAGGCCCGAAGTTAACGTTTTTACAGTAAAGAGAAGACAACTAATTCAAGGAGGTAAAATTTTAAAACTCAGGGAATCTAATGGATGTTTAAAGCAGAATTACTCCAGATTTTAGGAATGGTTGCCTGGATGGATGGTAACACCATTCACTTGAATAGGGAATTCACAGCAGAAAACGTGTTGGGGAAAGGTAAAGTAGCGTAGCACTACTCTAAAGCAAGAGTTGGCAAACTACAGCCTACAGCCTGTTTGTGTACAGCCCAAAGGAAAGAATGGCTTATTACATTTATAAATGGTTGAATAAAATCAAAAGAACATATTTATGACATGCAAATTATATTAAATTCAAATTTCAGTGTCTATAAATAAAGTTGTATTGGAACACAACTCATTCCTTTGTGTACTGTCTATAGCTGTGTTCACATTACAAAGGCAGAGCTGAGGAACTGTGACAAAAACATCACTCTGCATTCTTGCTTGATGCAGTACACACTGCAGTGACACAATTATGACTCGCTAGTGTTTCAAATACCATGTGTATTGTCATACCACATTTTAACCATCGCATCAAAACAAGCATACTTCAAATGTCACACTTTTAAGACAAAGTTGTAAGTGAATTATTTTATTATTGAGTTAGACAGCAAACCATTGTATCATGCAATAACACTGTTACTGTTTTTTTTCTAGCTATGTCAGAAAAATACAATATACGTCGATATTACCAGACTAAGCATTCATCACATTCCCAACCCATAGGAAAGCAGAGTAATCAGGAAATATAAAACAAAGTATCTCATCACAGCAGAATCTCTCTCTCTCTCTCTCTCTCTCTCTCTCTCTCACATACACATACACACACACACACACACACACACACACACACACACACACACAGAAACTGCAAACAAAGTATGTTTCTGAATAGCTCATTTCCAAGCAAGGAAATCTGGTTACCCATGGTGAGTTACTTAAATTGTATCTGACTACAGCAACAAAATAAATATTTCCAGAGAAAAAACTCTTGTTTAAGAATAGCCTTTCAGCGAAATAACCACTACAGGTAAGGATCCTGGTAGCAGTATCAACAACATTCAACTAAAAAACAAGGCAAAAGATTTTGAGGGGTTTTCCTTGTGTCGTGATGAGTTAACAGGTATTAGTGACACTGCTTAACTGTTTTCTCAAGCTATTCCATGCTTGAAATCACTTAAGAGTCAGCTTCTGTGAAGAATCTGCATAGAATAATAGACAAAAATAGTTTCACATTTGAGAAAACATTAATTCAGTATAATCTGAAGTGGAATCTGCTAAGATGTATTACAACTAATGGTGGCAAAAATATATGAGGAACAGAAAAAGGGTTAGTTGAACAATTCACAAAGTTGAAAGCATAAGGTGTTTATAGCCTACAGTTCTCCATTCTATTACTCATCAATAGGTTTTTTATGAGAAAAATGTTTTAATCTATCATGTGTCATTGAATCAGTAGTGTAACCAGTGAACTTCATTTGTTCTCACAAATTTAACCACCATCAGTTCTGTGCATCTTGATCAGAAATAAAAACTAAGTATCCTGACTTGCCTTATTACACAGAAGTATAACAGCTTAACAATGGTAAAGTTTCATTGTGATTTTTTTTTGAGCTCAAGGGCACAAGTGAAATTTTCTGAACAAAAAGAAATTCCTTCAACCACTATTATGGTTTTGGAAATTAGATTTTACTGCAGATTTGATAATGTTTCCTGATGAATCTGATCTAAAGGCAAAACAGCACTTATGAGAAACTTATACTAAAGTCATTTTGACAACACTGTTCCAATCACAAGTAACAATCTGTTTTATATGCTTCCTGTTGTCAAAACAAGATCTCCATGCATATGCAAATTTGTAAAAGATGTATTTTGAACTCTCAAACTACAGTTCCAGCAGTGCTTTTCAGACCTTGCTGCAAGTGCAAAGGAAATTTCTATATTTCAAAATCCATTTAACTATGTAATTGAGGAGCTCCCACCTAACCTTCAACTGGAAACGGTTAATCTGCAATGTAATAGCATGCCAAACGGCAACTAGGATCTTTTTTTTTTTTTTTTTTTTCCTGAGATGGGGTTCTTGCTATGTTGCCCAGGGTGGTCTCGAGCTCCTGGCTCAAGTGATTCTTCTGCTTCAGTCTCCTAAAGTGCTGGGATTACAGGCATGAGCCATCATGCCCGGCCAAGAATCTAAAAAAATTCTATAAATGCTTTCTGTGCAATGAATATGCTCATTAAGATCACATGCAATTGGCAATACCTATCTGTGTAAAAAAAAAAAAAAAAAAACGCCTCAAAGATGAAATTCACAAAATGGCATTACAGATCTGCATTAACAAATGAACATCTGCAATCAATTCTGATAGGATAACTCTGAATCCCAATTAAGTGAAATTTTATCTCCCAAAAAGAACTTCAATCTTTTCATTTTGTACTACAATAATTTGTGTTCAGTTAATGCTATCGTATTTTGAATTCAGTAAAAAAAATTTGTGGATATTTGTTTTCTCTCATCTTATGTATTTTCTCTTTTTTATGTAATACGCTTCATTTTGCCTTTGGCCTGCAGAGCCTAAAATACTTACATCTGGCCCATCATGGAGAAAGCTTGTCAATCTCTGCTTGGTGATGATGTTATTCCCAGCGCAGCAGCATCTAGGGATATCTTGACAATGCAAATCCTCAGACTACCCCACACCTGTTGAATCAGAATTTCTGCAGGTGGGCCCAGTAATTTTTTTTAAACAAGTTCTCCAGGTGATTCTTATGCAAGATGGAGTCTGAGAACCACTACTCTAAATTAGGATTTTAGAATATTAGTTGTTCCCTTGGACAAATTATTTAATTGTTTGGATTAGTAAAATGGGTATAGTGCCACTAACTTCATAGAAGTGCTGGAAAGATTAAAATTAAATTTTAAAAACTATGTAACGTGCAGCATGATAACTGACATCAATAATTCATAATAAATGGTAATTATTAGCTCAATGTTGTACTGGAGACCCCTATTCTGGCCCATGAGATGTGATTACTAAATTTTCGGGAATTTTATGAAGCAGCTACTAAAACAGCTGTTACTGAAATTAAATTACATAAATTTAAAATTAAATGAGTCATATTAAAACAGAGGTATTAATACTGAAAACCATCACTACTTAATTGCGACATTTTACTATTATCTGTGCTCATGAGGTTATTATGTGTGACATACTATATAATGTTGTACTGCATATTATCTCTTCCCAACTCTGCATTTGGTGACACTATTTTAGTAGCGTGAAACTGGCCATGGTGGGAGTATTTACACCACAGGAAATTGACAACCACCACAAATCAGGGCTATTTTGGAGAAGGACTTTTGGTTAAACATTTACCAGCACCCCCCTGGTTATGATTATTAAAAATTATAAAATGAGTTCAGTTTTGAAATCAATAGTTTGAATTAACTATGCATGTAGAGATGTCTAATAATTTGCTGGATACAAAGACATAGCCCAGATATATACATTTAGGTACCAACGGCTATCTAAAAATCATTTTGCGAAAAAAATCATTTTATGAACAAAGAGTCAGAAGGACTTTGGAATTTACAAGTACAGTTGATCCCTGAACAATGCAGGGGTTAGGGACACTGACCCCTCGCACAGTTGCAATCCACGTATAACTGTGACTTCCCAAAACTTAACTAATAGCCTACTGTTGACCAGAAGTCTTACTAAATAACAGTCAACACATATTTTACATATTAATATGCATTATTTACTGTATTCTTACAATAAAGCTAGAGAAAAGAAAATGTCATTAAGAAAACCATAAGGAAGAGAAAATATATTTACTATTCATTACGTGGAAATGGATCATCATAAAGGTCTTCATCTTTGTAGTGTTCACATTGAACAGGATGAGGAAGAGGAAGAAGAGGGGTTGGTCTTGACGTCTGGGGTAGCAGAGGTGGTAGAAGGGGAGGTAGGAGAGATGGGCACACTCAGTGTAACTTTACTGAAAAAAAAATCCACTTATAAGTGGACCCACACAGTTCAAACCCATGTTGTTCAAGGGTTGACAGTACAGCCAATCATGGCCAGCAAATCGATTTAACCACTTCCATTTATCACTATTCTAGTCCTCGGTTTTAACTCCTGAAATGCTTCTAGTAACAAAAGTTGAATAAATAGAAACATTGAGAGAATTATATTACTCTGCAATTTGAATCCAGCACCCATATCTTAGCCAGCATGGGAAATGGTTTTTTAGACCATTTATTTAGACAAAGCTAACAAATTGGTTCAAACCCTGAAGCTGCTACCTCAAGTAGATACTACTATTTGAACACTAAAGAAAAACAAGTTATACAGCGATGAATATAAGATGTCAACCATACTGAGTATATTTCAAACTTCAGCTTCAAGGAATCACAGAATTTTAGAACCAAAATACACTTTATAACTGCCATGGCTGGAATGCTTTCGTCCCCTCCAAAACTCATGTTGAAACTTCATTCCCAATGCAACAGTATTGGGAGGTGGGGCCTAATGGGAGGTGTTTAGATCACGAGGGCTCTGTCCTGATGAATGGATTAACGATGCTGCTCAAAGGGTTTCAGGTAATGGGTTCATTCTCTCTCTCTCTCTCTCCTTCTCTCTCGGAGTTCATTGACTCCACACTGTGAGAGAATAAATTTCTGCTCTTTATAAATTATCCAGTCTCAGGTATTCTGTTATAGCAGTACAAAATGGACTAAGACAATAACCTAATCTGATACCTTCATTTATTATTGCTTTTCTCTCCGTAAGAAAGAGCTATTTTCCAAGTTAAACACCTAAGAAAGTACAGGTTGGGTATCCCTTATCTGAAATGCTTGGAACCAGAAGTGTCTCAGATTTTGGATATTTTCAGATTTTGTAATAAATGCATTATACTTACTGGTTCAGTATCCCTAATCTGAAAACCCAAAATCTAAAATGCTGAAATGAGCATTTCCTTTGAGCATCGTGTCTGTGCTCAAAAAGTTTCAGACTTTGGAACATTTCAGACTTGGGATTAGAGACGCCCAACCTGTATTTTAAATTAAATTTTTTTCCTTATCAGTTAGCCGAGCATTTGGCTATTTAAAATTACATGGGCTTCCCAGAGGAGTGGATCTTCCTCCTCCACTCCTCCTGATGTTCATGACTGGGTATTAAAAATTTAGGTAATTCTGATGGCTGCTGCCGGTGTAACCAATAATTCCATAATTACCCAACTTCAAACTCAAATGATCAGGAATCTCTGGAGAAAGCAACCATACCTTTCCTCAAAGTTCCCTGAAAACTCCAAGATTCCACTATGAAAGCAAAAACTCTTTGGTTCTCAAAATGAATTAAGGCTGTTACGGCTTTCCAAACGTAGTTAGTACTTGAGACTTCAGAATATGACTCTAACAAGGTAAATTTAGCTGTTTTCCCAAAAAAAAAAAAAAAAAGAAAATGGGCATACACAAAACCAGGTACAATGCCAACATAAGAAAAATTATTGAACTTGTCAATCTATTATCTATGTGCTTTAAAATTATAAATTTAGTAATTACCAACTATCAAAAATATTTTATCGCCCTACCTTGACTTGCAAAGAGCAAGTAAAAGTAGTATTTTTTATTTATCCATGAAAAACATTCTCTAAGTCTACTTAGAGATACAACAAAAGGAGACTATCTATAAATTTGATACATATCTACAGAGAAAAATACAACTCCAGGAATTAAGAATATAATTAGAAGCATACATATGAACTAGAAAAGTCCCAAATTCACAAAGTCTAACAGTAAATTTTAAATGATAAAACCATTCATCAGTAAAAAGTATTCTTTATGCAGAATGCTGTGCAAAATTATAAAATCATTCTAAACTCACTCTGCATGACAGACACTACAAAAATAAAAATTTTACCATACTAAATCACAAAAGCAAAAAAAAGGAATGTAAAAGAAATGTAAGACACTATGGTGAAATTACACATTATTCTCAGGCAAGAAAACAACATGTGTCATTCCATGTAAAATGCAACATTTAAAAACTATTTTTAAAAATCTATGCTTTCTTACAGATCTTTAAACAGGGCAAGAAATACAGCATGGCTATACCTAGTGAACTGTTTCCACTTACTCATTAGTTACTTAGCTTTTACAGCTGACCTCTATATCTCCTATACCTTTTAAAGTTGCATTTTTGGAAAATATACTGGGTAATACCCTAACCAAACCACATCAACTTAGAGCCTTTGCTCAGTGCTAATCACCCTGACTGTTCTGAAGCAACAGACATCATTAACCATTCACTCATTACTGAAACCAACCATGTATCATTTCTAGTCTTTTGCTCCTACCTATTTCTGTCTTTTTCAGCATCAAATCATGCCACTCCTTTTCCCTAACCATGGGAGCATTCCTCACGATCCTCACCTTGGACAAATTTTCTTTTTCTTTGTTTACTCTTCTCTTCTGATCTCACTTCGAATATCATCTCAAGATATTTGTGGATAACTTTCAGTTAGTTCAAATCCTAACTCTCTTGAGAGTTAAAATAACTGCTTAACTATTTTTTATCTAGTTTCAGTCAACAAAATTTTTTTGCACAGCTGCTGTGTGTCAGACACTAGTGTTAGATTTGTACTCAAATCCTAATATGACAAAGCCCTTGTCATCAAGGAGCAGAGACTAAATGACAGACCAAAAAGTCCAATTCAACGGGTCCAAAAATTCAGTGTGTGTTCCCTCTTCCAACGGATTGAATATATAGTAACAGACGTCCACATTCTCATTATCACCCAGGCTAAAACCTGTGACTCCTTTCTCAGTTCCACGTTCAATCAGTTAACAAGTAAATCCTGTTCTTTATTTGCAACATTCTATTCCAACTGCCACAATCTAGTTCAGGCCATTAAATACTTTCACCCAACCCGAAACCACCAACCTTCTTAGGTGTTCTCCATTTTCTCATCTAATCCATTCTGCACTCAAATGACAGATGAATTTTCCCATAGATGTGATCCATCGCTTAAATGCATAACAATGTTTAGTGGTCCCTCAAGAGATAAATCAAGTCCAAACTCTTCTTCAGCTTGGCATTTAAGGTCCTCCATTATCCGGTCATTAACCATTCCCATTGTATTACTTTTTCATGTCGGTCATCAACTATTTCCTTACCTTTTGCTCTAGCCAAACATGGCATTTAATCATGTCCTGGATACTCCTCAAATGTTCCCTATCTTCATTTATGTCATTTGTCCCCTCCCCCCAACCCCATTCTGATTAACAGCCTCATTTCTACCTTTCAGTATAACCAACCTTTGGTTCAAATAATATCATTTCTCTAAAACCATCTCTTCATACCCTGAATCTGTAATATATGTAAAGGTCTTTTATATCACTTATACATTTATTTCTATTATAGTGATTTGTGAATGTGTTATGCTATTCCTATTAAGATTATAAGCAACTGAAACATGAATGTCTTATTCATCTTTGCCCTCCCACGGTACATCGACATTGTTGACATTCGATAAATATTAAATATGTTAAATTTATAATAAAATATATACACAAAATAATAGCTATGGTTCACAGGTTATAGAGAAATTTTACTTTCTTTGAAGAAAATCACTACTGTGAGAATATCTTTTTTAAAAAAAAAATCACCTTATTTCTTGAGAAGACAGATTAAAAAGTGCTTTTTTTCCCTATAATTAACCAGTATACCATCTACCTTCCTATGTGTATATCAATTATTACAATAATTTCCTTGGCTCAGATATAAAACTGCTTTCCAAGGTTTCAATTTTACATTATTATATGTACCTACTGATCATACATGAAACCACCTTACTATTGAAAACAGCAGTTTAGAAGGAAATGGTTTGCTTCAGGTTGACTGAAAACTCATACTCCTGAGACAACTCGACTTTTCTTTTTTAAGAGAAGAGAGGCCATAGTTACTATGGCATCGTACAATTATACGTATTTTTTCCCGCATATGCACACCTCCATAATATCTACCAACCCAAATGTTTGTTCAGAGCCCATATTTTCAGGTTCAAGTTGCAAATAATAAATAGGTGGTTTTAAGTTCAACTAATTCACTAAAGATTTAGTGAATGTCTACTATGTGAAGGGACATAAAAATTAATAAAACATAATTTTAATCCTCTAGAACTCATGATTAAATGTACGAGACACACACACACACACACACAAACAACTCCATTATAAGGTAGATTATGTAAGTGCTAAAAAGCTTCTGTCAAGGTACAAACAGTGCTATGAGGAGAGAATAATCTAACCAAAGAGTATCGGGGAAGGTTTCAAAATGACAGATGAGTTTCTATTGCCCCCCCAGTTTTTATTTTTTTATTATTTATTTATTTTTCTTATGTTCTTCCCAGTGTAGACCCCCTTTTTTAATCAAGCAATAGCATGAAGGATTTAAGATTTTAAGTAGATAATTTCATTTATTTTACGTATTTTTATTCACTACTATTGCAACAAAATTGGATTTCTTCCCCTGAAAAAGTACTGATTCAACACATAAAAGTTTAATTAAATGAGTTAAGTGCACCTGAAACGTGGGGAAATGTATTTTCCAGGCCACACTTGTAGCCTATAATTAAGAAAATTTGTGTATGATCCAAGGAAAGACATGGTATATCTAATAATCTAGTATTTATTTAAAATTCTACTTCTAGAGAAAGAGTAGGCACACATAAATGCGCCACCCTATTTTTACAGAAATTCGTTCAGCGTATCAGTAGTACTCATATTAAAAGGCTGAAACAACTGAAAATAAAATTCAAGACCCTAGATCATTTTTCATTCCTACCACCCACCTTCTCCAACACTGGCCTCTTCACGATGTATGGCCAAAGGTCTGAATCAGAGCTTGGAGACAATGAAAAAATCATTTGCTTTTCTGGGAAGCATCATCAACACCATTTCTAGATTTAGCTACTTCCTTGAAGATTCTGAGTTGCCATGACCTAACTCTAGACGCGTTGAGCACTGTATTGACGGATCAAAGGACCACACTCATCTCAAGTTTAAAATATAACTTGCACAGAAGGGGTGGGAAAAGTCCAAGTTGACAGATGCCAATGGAGCAAATTTTTAAAAAAAGAGGAAATTATGACAGACAGGAGTGGAAGCAAACTGGGGAGCATGGAGAAGTAGTGTATTCCAAGTTGATACTATTAAAAGAAACTTTCGCCTTTTAATTACATTAACGGCATTCATCAGACGTTTTTGTGATTACCAAATGCAACAGTTAAGCAATACGTGATAGAAAAAATTCAGATTAAATTATATATAGTTTTATAAAACATATTTGCTTTTAAATCTCTCATCCAAACCAATCTCTTCAGATTAACTATAAATGCAAAGGAACTAAAATCAGATTATGCAGACTGAGGCAGGGGAAGCTGGGAAAGCATAACTAGCATGTAAGTTCGGTGACAACACGTTCCAGGGCGCAGTTTCCTGCTACAGCAGACAGACAAGGAACCAGAAAATGGGTTGAGTAGAGGAACATTGCACCTGGTTGTCAGCCAGCGCTACTTCAACAGCTAGCAGCTCTGCCCTGCCTCGCGCTCCTCGTGGCCTCTGACAAGTCACCCTTTCAACCTATGGGGCCGTCCGCTCTCCCCCGTGGAAAACGATTTCCGTGCAGGTTGTAAGCTCGCCCTCACAAACTACTTGCTTGCGCTTCCCCGCCCCGGGAGCACCAGTCCCCAGGATGAGGGAAGGTCGCACCGACAGGGAAGAAGTTGGACCAGGCGGTCTCTCTCGCGGTCGGAGCCGAGCTCGGCAGACCGGGGGGAAGCAAGCGGCGGCCTGAGAAGAACCGCGGCGGGAGCGGAGGACGCGAGCCCGCCAGGCAGGCTCGGCGGCGCCGGGCACCGGCAGGAAGGATGGAGGAGGGGAGGCGAGCGGCGCGGGGCCGGCGGCCGGCGGCGGTCTGGCCCCACGGCCCGACCCCACCCCGCGCCCGGGACCCTCCCCGCCCGGCACCTGGCGCGCGTTCCGCGCGCGCCGCCTCTCCCCGGAGGAAGAGCCGCCGTCTCGCACCCGCGGACTGGAGAAATCCGGCAACTTTGCGCGAGAAATGCCTCCCACCCTGCAGCACGCCGAGAAAGAGAAAAATGTCAGGCGATGACGGGGAGGAAGGATGACTTACCCATGTTCCTCGCCGGGGGTGCGGAGCCGGCAGGGCGAGGCGAAGGGCTCCGGTGCGGGCGGCGCGGCTCTATGTCCTCCCTCTACCTCGGTCTCTCCCGCAGCCAGGGAGGGACCCGCGGGGGGCGGCCGCCGGGGAGGAGCAGCCTGTGCTGCTGCAGGCGGCGCGGCCGCGGCGGGGACGAGCGGCGGGCGGGGCGGGGCGGCGGGGCGGGCGCAGCCTGCGGCGGGCGCGGCTCCGAGCGGGCGGGCGGGCGGCGGCGGAGGCGCCGAGCCGGCCTGAGGAGCGCCGGCCCCGACGCGCAGCCCGGAGCGCCCCGCCCTCCCCGCCGAGCATGCTCAGTGCGGTTTTGTGCTCGGCGTGTGGCGCTGGGCGTGCGGGTGGGCGTGTGTTTGCGGACGAGCTGCAGCTGCCGCGGACGAGCTTGATGGCGGCCGTCTGAGGGGCGGAGGGTGGGCCCGGAACAGGTTAGGGATGGAGATGCCGGGCTCAACCTGCTACGGTGGGACTGACCCCGGGCTCGCCGACTCACACCCGGAACACGGGCCCGCGTTCGCTACAGGACGCCCCGGCTGCACGGGCGGGAATTTGCCGGAGAAGACGCTGGGCCGCCTCGGGGCCGGGACGGGCGCCGGGACGCAAAGCGGACTCCCAGCACCGAAGCTGGGGAGGACGTGCGGGCCGTTAGTGCAGCGCCTCCGGGGCTCCCTGAGGACGCCTGCTGGCGCCGGGGTGGCTGCCGGGAGGGCGCTCCTAGCGGGCACATCACCGGGCCGGCTAAGGCTGTCCCAGCCGTGGCTGGTCTAAGAACAGAGGTCCGGGCAGCCGGCTCGAGCGCCCGCCCCATGATTTGCTTGGGGAGTGTGTCGTTCTGGAGGAGCGCGGCCCTCCATTCCCCGGAGGGCGCTAGAAAGGCCCTTTGACAAGGGTGCCGTCGGGCTCCACCCTGCTGCCTTTGAACGCGGAAGCAACGACGTTCTTCGGGCTGAAATTAAAAGCCCCGCTGAGTTGGCTGCGGCACCGCTCTCCCGCCGCGCGGAGAACCGGAGCAGGGGCGCTCCCTTTCGGGGGCGCCCTCCCGGCCGGGCATGCGCGCGAGGCCGCGGCTGGCTCGCGGTCTTCTGCCCTCGGGGAGGAGGCTGGAGGGAACCTTCGATTTCCCCGCACCCTAGTCCTGCCCTGACCCCTCTACGATTAGGGCGAGGAACCTGGTCGCTCCCCCGAGACTGCGGCTGCCGAAGCCCTGCAGGGGAGAGGGGCTCCCTCAGCAGTACAACCTGTGGGAGGAAAAATAGCTGAAATTGAGATGTCTTTCCCCTTTCAACTTTTTCAATCCAATGTTGGTTGAGAAGGGGTTTCCTTTTTTTTTTTTTAATCCGTGTCCCACTCTCACAGATCAGTTTCTGTTTGTATGGCTAATATTACAAGCACCCAAGTCAGAAGGGGCCCTGTAATTTGTTAAACAGCAGATTTTATGTGATTTTTATAAAACAAAAATGAAACACAATAATTAAAAAGATAGGTTCGGTAAAACAGGAAAATGCAATTTAACTACAGAAGTCAAAGATAGTGGACTTTTCTGATGCACAAGACAGGCGCCCCTTCTCCAAAATGAGGATGATTTTCCTGTTTGCCTCAAAATAATCTTACACACTGAACTGGTTTGCTAGGGCTGCTGTAGCAATGTACCACACACTAAGTGGCTCAGAGCAACAGAAATTATTGCCTCACAATTCTGGAGGCCAGAAGTCTGAAATTAATTTGTAAGCTGGGCTATGCGCCCTCTAAAGACACTGGGAAAGGATCTCTTCTAGCCTCTCTGCTAGCCCCTGATAGTTCTTTGGCTGTGACGACGTGACTCCAGACTTCACGTGGCTGTTCTCCCTGTGTACTTGTGTGTTCAAATTTCCCTTTTTTTTTAATAAGTACTGGTCATATTGGATTAGGAGCCAACCTTACTCCAGTTATGACCTCGTTAACGTTAATTATATCTACCGGGACCCCATTTCCAAGTCAAGTCACATTCTGAAGTCCTGGGGGTTAGCACTTCAACATACGAATTGGGAAGGGGGGCACAATTCAACCCATAACATCAATGCAGTCTTAAACTGTGAGTCCTCTGTTGGATGCACTCTTTGTACTAATTTACCCACTCATTCAGTTCATAGAGATTTCTTGAATGCCTGTTATGTACGAGGCATTATATACTATGTACTAGGGATAAAAAATCAAATAATCTATGGCTCCTGCCTTCAAAAAGCTTATATATTAGAAAACTTGTTTTGATAATACTTCTAGTCATTGATCACAGAAATAGCTAGAATATACTCTCCTGATGTTGAGACTCCCCAAATCAGTCTACTAGTGTCCATGCTGCAGGTTAAACAATGGTCAGATTTCGATTAGGCCTGCTACAAAATAAAGAGGAAACTCTGGCTCAGTTCAGAGGTTTTCAAATTCAATCCAGGAAATATTTTATTCACAAAGTATCACATTTATTTGAATAACAAGTTCTGGTGAAAATTGGTTTATGATTAGCTAAATAGCTGTTTTGGGGAAGTATAAGGAAAATGTCTATCAGAAAAGATCAGAGCAGTACATTCTGGCAAGGTTTATAACATAACTTACCTCATTGATACATGTAACCTTAAAGAGGTTAGAAGGTGATTTAAATTCTTTATGTATTAGAAGGGGCAGTGCAAGAAGTAGAAAGGGAAGAAAGAGAATGTTCTTTACAAGAATAATAGGGAACCGATTGCCTCTTCTTTACCATGATGTTCTGAATATCATTTAAGGGAATCTCTCCGGAGCAGTTAACTGAACTTTGCAGTGATAAAAAATGATTTGGCCGTGAACAGCTTTCTGCCTAAACTCTTTATTTTTAAAAGATTTCATTGGTAAGGTCACGTTAGTCCAGGTTGAATAACTGAAATGTCTTAAGCTAACTGTAACTCCTGACTCCCCCTCCACCATACCATTTACTTAATGTATTAACTATTTTCTAAATGTTGTGAAATCTAATTTTTTTTTCATAGTCCGTCACCTCAAACTAATGTCCACATATTTCAAACAACTATAGACCTAGATTATATACATTTTTCAGATGGGACACCCCACTTTAAAATTAGTTGAGCAGCTACTGAGCCTCTCTTCTGGGCTCAGCACTGTGTTAGATGCTACCATAGTGATAGGTTCATATGCAGAGAGTAAGATGAGTCTATTTTTTAAGTCTATTCCTATTAGAAAATCTCCTGAGTCTGTGAGTGCTAACATACCAAGAAAATTAGTCAAAGAAATCAAAAATGACTTCATAAAAAGAGGGAACTTGAAGGACGCATAGAATTTTTTTGGAGAGGTAATGGAAAAAAAGGAATCTACTCCAAGAGAGGGAGACAACATGAGCTAAGGCACAGATACACCATATTCATAAGACCACAAAAAAAGATACATACTGGGGCATATTGGGAAACAAGATTGGAAATTTAGTATGAGGAACGGATTGTGAAGGGCTGAAAAATCCAGGCAGAGGGATTTAAACTTGATAAGGTAGGAAATAAGGAACCACTGAAAGTTCCTGAGAAATGGAATAACATGGTGAAAACAGTATCAAGGGAAGCGAAGAAGTAGTGCATTGAAGAAAGTTATATTTATTGTAATTTAAATAATATTGTAATTTCAGAAATTATCATAATTTAAGTAATGTTAAAAATGTGTCATTTCATGTAGGAATTAGGTACACAGGGTGAATAAGACATGGTTTTGGCCCTTGCGGAGTACAGTGGTAGAGGCAGACCAGTAAATAGTTAAAATGTGCTACAGTTACCACAATACGGTAGTGTGGAAGAACATAGTTAGAACATTTAACCCTATCATGGAAAGCCTCCTGGAGAAGATGCTTTCTAAGCAGAGACCAGAAGGATGAATAGAAGTCAGCTAGGCAGGCTATATGTACACAAGCCTGGAGGCAAGAGTTTGAACCTTTGAGGAACCTGCAAGCAGTTCTATTTGGCTATGGTGTGCTGTGCAAAGATGTGAGGAAGGAGAGGTCACGGGACAAGAGTGGACAAGTTAGAGGGATCGAGTCTAGTAGGGCCTTGATATCTGAGTCAAGGTATTAGACATTATCCTAAGGGCAGCAGTGAGCCACTAAAGGGTCTTAAGTTTGAAAGTAACATTGTTAAATTTATATTTTAGTAGTTGCAAAGTAGAAAATGGCTAAGAATGGGATCTAGATTGGAGGCTGAGGGACTGTTTGGAGACTTGTAATATTCCAAGTGTGAGCTGAACTAAAATAAAGGCAGCAGGGTTAGAGGGTAACGGACAGTCTTGAGAAACATTAAGGAAGTAGTATTGGCTTGATAGATTAGAGGTTGTATAGTTTTATTTTTTTAAATAATATAACAGCAGTATGTATGAGGTATTATTATCTCAGCTTTACAAATGATGAAAATGTTCAGAGATTAAATAATTTAACTTAGGGTCTATAATAAGTAAAGGGAGCAGAAATAAAATCTAAGGCTCTCTGGCTCAAATCCTCACAGCAATACTACATAGATAAATACGTTGAGGGAAAATACCTTATATTTTTTATGACCTCCAGAGATTAAAAAAGAATACAATGTTACAAAATATCTTTATTTGAAGCAAGAGTCTCATGTCTTTATGATTATTTTGCTCCTGCATCTCTGAAATTTACAGGTATAAAAGACAGAATTGCTGCATTACTATCATATCGTTTTATATATGTTTAACAAAGCTATTTTTGATTAGGATATAGGTTCAGTTATTCTTGAAATAATAGCCTATTTTTATTTCAATTGGCTTTGCCGTTCTGCCCAACTCAGTTCTTAAAGGGTTCTTTAGAGTGGTGTCAGTTCAGAGAAGAATAAGACCTCAGTTCAAAGAAGCCTTACTAAGTTCTCTCACCTTTTATATCCACATTTCATAATAATGAGAAAGTTGTGCCAAAGTAACATAAATAGGTGACTTGAGGACACCCAGAGACCTAACATTACCATAGAGGGAAAGAGAGTTCAAGAAATAAGAATACTGAGTCCCATTCCACTGCCAGATACCTCTGTGGCAGATACTTTTGTCTTTCTGAGCAGTTGACTTTGTCTCTGATTCTCATAATTCCTCTTTGTAAAAGTTGTGAATTATAATATCTGTCTCTCAAGGGGAGAAGCCATGAACTGTCTTTCACATGTAAGGAATATCGTTCTCATGGAGCTCGGTTCTGGTAAAGGCATTTAGTTCTACTATCTAAAATTATCTCCACTCTCCACCCCACCCACCCACATGTACACATGCTCACAGACTCACTAAAGAAATGCTCCAAGTCTTAAAACATTGCATTTCTCCTACCCTGGACTGGCCTAAGGCAAAACTGGGAAGTGAAATTAGTCTTTGTTGCTCTTAGAATTATTTATGTATCAGAAAATCTCATATACAACAAAGTACATGAGTTAGGTAGTTTACAGATAAGGAAATGGAGAATCAAAATATTTTAATTCATTTGCTTAACATCACATGACCAATAAATTGTAGAGTTGACATTTGAACCAGGTCAGTTTGATTTCAAAATTCATGCCTCTTCCAATTTCATCACACTGCCCCATGCAAATTTGTTCCTCACCCCTAAGCTCACCTCCATGATGACATCCCATGAGACAGAGATGCCTGTATTTTGTCTTATCTACTTCTCCACACTGGCAAGCTTGCCTGTCTGGTTTAGTTTCTATCTAGGAATGCTTTCCTTTTCAAGAGATAGGAAGCTAATCAAGTAATCTATGCCGATATGCTCATAACCATCCTTTCCAAACCCTTGAACAACACAGATCTGAACTGCGCGGGTCCACTTATAAGAGAATTTTCTTCCATCTCTGTCACCCCTAGACAGCAAGATCAACCCCTCTTCCTCCTCTTCAGCTTACACAAGGTGACGACCATAAGGACAAAGACCTTTATGATGATGTACTGCCACTTAATGATTAATAAATATATTTTCTCTTATGATTTTCTTAACATTTTCTTCTCTCTAGCTTACTTTATTGTAAGTATATAATGCATGTAACATACAAAATATGTGTTAATCTACTGTTGGGGTTATTGGTAAGGCTTTGAATCTACAGTAGGTTATTAGCAGTTAAGTTTTGGGGGGAGTCAAAAGTTATGCGTGGATTTTTGACTACACAGAGATGGGAGAGGGGTGTTGGCACTCGTCATCCCCAGCGTGTTCAAGGATCAACTGTAATTCAAACCAGGGGTTCTGATGAGATTTTGCTTCCTTTGTATACTTATCTGTAGCTCAAGTCACCAATAGTACCCATTCTCCCTACTCTTAGGGTTTTTCCAGATACTCTTGAAATCTCCACCATCTCCTTTTGAGGGATCCTCTCTCATCTACTTGAAAGTTTACCTAAAGACTCACTTCCTTTAGGAGACATTTTCTAATTTAACCTCATCCAGTCCTGATTAAGCAAAGTTTAATGTTTATAAAGCTTCTGTGATAAAAGCGGGCTTATTCAGCCTTCTGAACAGAAAAGCCTCATTAACCAGCATGTCTACTTACCTACAATTCACTAACAATTGATTCTTACAGCGTTGGTCCTGAGGGCCCGCAAGGTTCGGAAGTACGAAAGGCTGAATAAAGTTTGCTTAATGTAGTAGCATGATACACTATCACACTGCTACATATATGTCAGTTTACTTTTTAAATTTATTAACTAGCTCTCTAATCATGCTGGAAAATAGACTTTTCTTACTCTTTATTTTATACATATGTTTCATTGATATACATTTTTATCTTTTCATATATGCCATAAATTTCTTTTGGATGTCTTTTTTTCCTTCCTAGAACCTAGTAAAAGTTTTATGTGTATAATTTTCAATAAACATCAAGTTGCCCCTGTATTCTTGAAATCAACAACTCTCTAAGGTATTCGCACTTCTGAAACTTGATTTTTATGGTAAAAAGAAAAAAATGTTCTGCTTTTGCGGGAACAAAACGATTATGTCAATATAAAAAATTCACACGGAAATTAATTGAAATAAACACTTTGAAATTATCAAGTCAGCAAACCAAGTATTAATTCTAAGTTGCTGGTTCCATGTAATCATTTATTCAACAACTAATTATTACCAGCCTACTCTGATTTAAGCCCTGGGGTTACAACAGTGAACAATAAAGACCTGTGCCCTCATGGAGTGCATTTGGAGCGAGGAGGACAAACAATATGCACGTAAATAAACCACACAGAACAATGTGATAAGTGCTGCGAGGCAGAGGAAGCAGATAAGGGACTGTGCAGACAACATGGCAGTGGGGAAGGCTTATGTAACATTGTGTGCGAAGGCCACTCTTGCAAAGTGATAATTAATTTAAGACCTGAAGACACGGAGCAAATTGTGCAAAAAGGAAAAGGAAGAGGAGCTTTTCAGGCAGAGGGAGCCGCAAGTGTGAAGTGCAAGCAGGAAAATTTAGAATGAAGTGGGAGATGGGACGCAGGAGTCGTAGATGGAGACCTAATAGCAGCTTTATTGCTGATGCTGCTGATTGGAGAACTGTGGCCAAATGGGCTTCCCAATACTCTTCCCACTGCCATCGCCCTGAATAAGTTCATCTCCACTGTTGTCCCAGGCAGGGATGAACTGCAGGCTTTTCCCTCAGGGGCAGGCCGGTAAGTATCTGGCAGAAAATTAAGCCTTTCTTAAAAAAAGAACCCTAGAATTCTCCGAGCCACACATGCTCAGTTTCTGTTCCCCATCTCACCGGTAAGATACATCTTTCTTCCTCTCAGGGGAAGAAAGGAGTCCTAAGAGATGGTAGCCGATGAGGCAGTTACTAAGAGAGACTAGGAATGTTTCCATGATTTTCATCCGGTGGCAAGAAAGTTCTTTCCTTGCTTTGAAATATGTGGAGTAGGGGAAAAAATATTCCCCTTACACTTCCATCAGATGGGTCTTAGAGGCCAGGATTCGGAATCTGAATTTCATTCTAAATGCTAACAAAGTATTGAAAGGTTTGCAGCAGTGGAGATGCATAGATGGATTTATGACTTGGGAAGATCGCTCTGCCTTCTGTGGAGATAAATGGGACTAAGGGGAGAGCTTCTGGGACCCCACTGCAGTGACGAGGGTGGGACACGCTGCAGCTGGCTGCACCAGGAGCTGGGTCGTTTGGCGATGAGGGAGGAAAGCAAGAGCATTAGAGATCTAGAGGCAACAAGGCTGGGGCTTGCTGATGAATCGGATTTAGGAGAGAGAGAGTTCAGAGAGTTCAGGCTAAGTGTGAGAGTTCTGGTTTAAGGGACGGGATGGATGGTGATGTCATGTAACGAAATGAGGAAAACTGGGAGAGAAATGAGATGGCAACAGAATCATACTCCTTGGGTTTGGCAACGTGAAGATTGTTGGTGATTCGGCGAGAACGATTTTTGTGAATACTGGGAAGGGAAGCCAAATTTAGAGTTTGAGGAAGCACTAGTAGGTGATTGCTTGTGTACATACATTCTCAAAAGAGGTTCTGCTGTGGAAGTGATCAGAGGAATGGCATAATAAGGGAGATAGGAGATTTTAAAAGGTTTTTTTACGCTGGAGGGAATGATTCGTTGGTGGCACAGGGTAGACAGAATAACTGGAAATACAAAGGAAAGGCAAGAGTGGGTAAGGGCCTGAGAGGAGGACACTGATGTGAACCTTTGTCACAGGAGTAAGGCCATACAGATACAGCTGGTGGATTTGATGACAGGAAGATGGAAAGTCCTCACTGAATGACTTCAGTTTTATTTATGAAGCGTGGGGGGATGTCATAAAGGAGGGTAAGAGAAAGGGCAGGGGAGAAAGGATGTTTGAGCAGAGCAGTGAGCAGAAAGCATTTGTGTTCAAAATTGTGAATGCAAATCTAAGGCAGAAATTCAGTCGTATCCCTGGGCAGTTTTTAGTGTCCATTTGAAGTTTGTAATTATTAATGAAAAGTTTAATATATCAGCTTGGTTCTGTTATTTTCTTCAACATTTCATTGCTTATTGGAGGTCCTGACATGGTCAAAGAAAGGATGAAGGGCAGGAAATAGATGTGTGAACTGAAAGGATAAAATGTTTAAAATTTGTATTTCAGAGGTGATTCAGCTTATAAGTTCTAGGGTAGGACCATGGAAGCAGGTGGCTGAAGAGGAGTATAGGAAAAATTCAGAAGTCAAGGAACTGACAGGAAGGTTATAGGCTGAGTCATCACAAGGGTGTGAGCTATGGGCCCTGTAGCAGATGGGTGCGAGGGAAAAAGCAGATGTCATTTGAGAGGGCTCGAGGGTAAAATGATGTCCTCAAATGGAAAGATACTTTACAGTCAAAAGATGGAAGAAAAAGTTCCCAGAACTGTAGTATGTAGGAGAGGGATTTTCAAATTCATTGCAGCTTAATTAACCATACTAAAACTCAATGTCTTAAAATAATGATTTTATTATTTCTTAAGGGCCAAGCTAGGTGTTCCTTCTGATTCATCTGACATCAGATGGGGCTGAAATCATTTGGGGTTTTGGGCTGCAACATTCAAGTCAAGATGGCCCATTTGCGTATCTGGTGCCTTAGCGAAGGTGGCTGGAAAGCTGGGCTCAGCTAGGATGGCTAGTTCGTTCTCTCTCTCTTTTCATCTCATCTCAAGATCTTTCCCTCTCTGCATGAATTTTCCTGCAGTGAAGTTCGACAGTTTACATGGCGGCTCAAGGTTCCCCAAAATGCCAACATGGAAGCTGTCAGGACTTCTTAAGGCTTAGACCCAGAATGACGCAGCATCTCTTCTGCCACATTCTCTTGATTAAAGTGAGGCAGAGAGGGCCAGTCTAGATCCGGGGGTGGCAGGGGGGGGGTCTCATCATGATGTCAATACCAGGAGATGTGATCCACTGGGAAACCTCTATGGAAATTAGCTACAACAGGAAGTTTATTGATCCCAGACCCAGAATTCTTTGAAGGTAGAGTGGAAAAGTGGGAGTGGGACTCAGTTTAGAAGATTACAGAGCAGTATGGGAATGGGAGAGCAGGTTGTAATGGATGACAGAGGGAATTGTATGAATATCTCCAAAGATGACTGTGGTAAACAGGAATTTGAGACATGACAGCCCGGTACTACTAAAGCAGTGATCGCCAAATGTCTTTTTGATCATGCACCCCTAACTAAAAAATGTTTGAACATTCCTCAAATATAATTACATAATTATTATGTATTTAATAATATTCTACTGTAACATGTACTTTGTAAGACAAACATGAAAGTAGAAATTAAGAATGATGAGATAAAGGTAAACTAAGTAATAGTTTCAAATTATTTTATTTGGTTTATCAATGGTTTAAGAACCTTTTTGTCCTTTTTGGTGAGAGCACTTCGGTTAAAAATGTCTCATCAATTTAAAAAAATCTTGGTTTAACACCTTGTGATTCTAAGTTCAGTTTATTCCCTTGTTGGTTTTAATGGCTATTGTAGCTGAAAGAGCTTTCTCATAAAAATAAGTACAGCCAGATGGAAAAAGTGTACCATTAGTTGTGCTTGCTAAATCGTGATACTCATTTTTCAATCCCATCCCCAATTATGCAAAGGGTTTGGTGAAATTCAGCTAGCAAATGTATATCAACCCCAATATCAGTCAGTTGTTCTTATAAACTAATCAGAAGTTACCGCATTTTTGTATTTTTAAGAAAGGAGTTCAAAAACCCATGGAAACTACTCATTTGGGAGATCTTTAAACATGGTTTTTAAAACTCTATTTCCAAGTTTTTAAGTGTACATTTAAATAGTTTTCAGCAACAAAATTAGATAACAATGGAATATTTCCAAGTTTCTATTTTTAAAATGCTCTCTCCATAGCACAAATGTCTTTTGAACAGCACTCGCTTTCTCCTTCATTATTAAAAATGTCACCTTTACCTTGAAAGAACTGATTAAGAGTATTATTTTAAAAAATTGACAGTCACTTGTATCCATAGAAAAGGTCAGCATACTGGGAACTCTTGTCAATTTTTTTTAAAGATAAGTGTCACTCAGCTTTTAGTTGGACAATGCTTTCTACAGAATAAAACCAATGAACTGGTTACTATGTGGTAAAAAGTTTTTCATAATCAGCTCTTCTATTATTACAAAGTATTATAAAGGCTCTATTATTATTTTAAAGATCTCATTTTATCAAAATTAACCACATTGACAATATTCTGCGTAGCACAGTGTAATACATAGAAAAAAAATGAACTTACGAGAGTTTTGCTGCCAACTTCTACTAGGGCTCCTTCTATACTACGTGTTTGGCTTCTGGAACAAGTGAAGACGACAGTGTTAGTACATTAAGCACTGGAAAAATGTAAATCCCTTTATACTTTTTAGGTACAAAATAAATATAAGTCTAAAGTCTAATATTTTCTTCTTGCTCCACGTTGTTTGTTTTGCACAACCCACGTTGGAAGCCATATTCTTAGAGGAGGATCAGGAGGGTGGACACTTTGTTCTCGCAATATGGTCCTAAGTAAAACAGTAAAACAGTGACTTCAGGGTGACTATTCCTTCTGGAGGTACCTGGTGTGGTAGAGCTGTTGTCCCCAACCCCTGGGCCACAGACCGGTACTGGTCCATGGCCTGTTAAGAACCAGGCTGCACAGTAGGAGGTGCTCAGCGAGTGAGTGAGCTTCACGTGTGTTTACAGCCACTCCTCATTGCTGGCATCACCGTCTCAGCTCCTCCTCTTGTCAGATCAGGGGTG